>JANHZU010008942.1:199741-216722 GCA_032468055.1 Acrochordus granulatus | reverse complement strand
AGAGGAACTTCAAAAGTAAGGAATTCTCTGGTGCCATCAGGGGTAAGAACAAGATCCTCTTCTTCTGCTTTCTGCCACCCCCAAAAAAATATTCATTAAGAAATCATTGTCAACGGAATTTTATGCAGAAATGATTGTCCCTAACATCTGAAACAAGTAACCATGATTAACACACGATATAAATAGAGCAGAAATAGAGCAAACTGACCAGCACTTACAGATCTGCTTCGAGGCAGATTCTGGCCTCGGCTGCTGCTAGGCCGGCTGCTGGATCAGAGGATCAGCTGCCGCCACTGCTCGAGGCACAAGGGTCTTTTCCCTTTTCCATCAGCAGCATCTCACAATAGAGCACATGGACAGTAATGGAGTAAAATGCACATGGCAGCGTCGGCAGAACTCTCTCGCGGTTGCTGCCTGAACGGGAAATACAGAGCGTGCTGACTGATGACGCACAAGTTACCGCACAAAGCTTGCTCGTCTTGTGAGTTGCCACTCGTCTAGCAGGATAAATTTTATTAATTTTTTTGCTCATCTTGTGAAAATCTCATCTTGTGAGGTTCCACTGTATTTTTAACTTCCTTTGGAAAAACCACAATCACTCTATCATTCACTAAGGCATAGATATCTCTGTACTCTCACTGACTATCCAAGTAGTGTAGCTTGCAGGATCCAAGTTAAAAAGAAATTCATAAATGTACTTTTGTAAAGGGATTTGAATAATCAAGAATGTTTTCTATGACTGAATGTTTTCTTTCTATTATTCTAGGCTACAATTTAAAGTGCTTCAGACATCTCTGACTACAAGAACTGCATATGCATAAAGAAGTCCAAAGATGTTCTTCAGCTTCTTTGCATTTTCTTGTATAATGTTTTTTTCCTCTTGTCAGTCTTGGCTCAGATCTTCTTTTTTGTACAAAAAGTTTGCTGCCAGATACTTGCAGGTTATTTGTTGCTGTAAGTAAGGAATGTGCCATTAGAATGTCTTTATTTGGAAGTGCCAAACCCACTAATATGTCATAGAAAAGCAGAAGATACTTGAGCATCATGTATTGACTTTATGCTACAGCATTCCCCAAATAGATTGCTTCCAGGTGTATTAAACCTCAAATCCCATAATCCCTGCTAACATGGCACTAATATGGGCAAAGTGGTGTATAGAATAAGCTGTAGAACTAAACTTACTTTCTGTAAGAACATATTAGATTTAATTAAAATCATGGAACATGGTGAGCAGCTTGAGTAATTTTCTTTTAGAAATTAAAATTGTATATTTTATATGAGGTAAAAGCATTGAATATGACCCAACCAAAGTTTTGGCCATTCAGATTTCTACATTAGAGAGTATGTTGAGAGGCTTTGTTTGCAAATGTAGTAGATTTATAATAGAGCTCATTTCCAGATTGATTAATTTTATTAATAAACATAAAATTTGTAACAGACCTATAACTATTTTTCTTACATCTGTTGTTTTACAAGCTTCTTAAAATATGCAGAATCCAATACTTTAAAAACATTCAGCATATTTTATACACAGTATTTTAACAAGATAAGAGGAGATAATTTTTATTAGCACTCTGTAAGATTTATAAGCAGAAGGTTTTTACATATAAAATTTTTGGGTTTTATCTGGCATGAAGATGATCTGTATTCTTAGTACTATACTGACTATTCAAAAAGTCTTAAATGTTGTTAAATACTTTGTACATACAGATAGTATTTGTATTTATTTTATGAAGTTTTATAAAGATTGTTAGGCATTTGTGTTAATTTTTTCATTAATAATCCATTTTAATTTACCTTTTTTATTTGCATGGTCCCTCATTTCTTTTTATTAGTGTCTCCTATTTTGATTTGAAGAGATACAGCTAGAAACATTTATGCTGATTATGATGTAATAATATATTTTGTAAAAATGAATCTTGATCATTATAATGTAACAACAGTTCTGATGGGGTTTACTGATTGCTTTCGACATCTTACAGTGATCAAGAAGAGTTCCAATAATTTAGTGTTAGACTGATAAGAGCAGGCTTATAATATATAAATAAATATAAGTAATATTGAAATTGTGAGCTATATCTTATGTCTCTTTGATATAATAGCTGTGCTGTGCATCTTTCTTTTATATGGTATTGAACCTCCTCCCTCCAAAATCCAAGCAAAGAAAATATTTGTTCAGAAAAGTCTTTAAATAATCCGAGCAAATTGGATTTCCAACTCTCTGAAATAGATTACAGGGGCACCTAAGGAAAAGGCAGTTGATCAAATAAATTGCTAAATCTTTTTATTTCAATGTTTTGGAAAGTGAAGTCATTAGGAATAGCCATGGATGGTTCAATGGACATGAGGTGAGATAAAATTATTTTTTAATTAATTAAGGGACATTTAAGTTTTAACCCTCCTTCAACTATTTAATATATCATGTGGTTCAACAGCACATGTTTAATGGGGGAGACACACAAGTCTCAATGGTACTAGCATTAGAACTTTTTTGAAGATCCTAATTTAATATAATGCCCCATGGTGTACAGCTCCAGGTGTATATTTAAACTACAACAACTAGAATATTCCTCAGAGGAGAATGGTTCCATAAGCATATTATATACCTAAGGATATTCTAATAATACTGGCAAAGAATCCTGGGAAAGACTGTAAAATGTTCCCGTGTCTCTGTGTATGTTTTAATTCATTATGAATATTAGTTGAATATTATTTGCCCAGATAAAAGTAAACCTCTGTTCATTTAAAACACTGACAATTAGTGTTACCTGGGACCAATGCTCAGTAACGCTATAATAGGGTAGGATGACAAGGAGATTGAAAATATAATGGAGTGAGCTATTATAAAACTGATGTGAAGACTGATCATACATGTTTTTGCATATATGTTTACATTCTGTAGTTTTAAAAAAATCGCATATGATGATTTTGTGAAGTGTGTCAGTTGCTTTCTAGCAGCCAGGCTAGTCTTTGTCTTGGTCTGTAAGGGGCATGTATTCTATAACAGAACTGTTCCAATTTAATGTATTGTTTCTACTTACGTTGTATTAATAATTGCATTAATGAGATCTCTGCTTTGATAAACTGACATGTTCTATGAAATAAGCTAATGTTATACTGTTGAATGGTAATATCTCAACAGAACATCTGTAAAAAAGAGATAATTATGAATACAGACCAGTTCCTTAAAAGTCTTATAGTGCAATTCTGCACATGCTTGCTGTTATATAATTCTGAGTATTTAGTGGGTCTGACATCCTAGCAGATATGTCTCAGAATTGCAATCTTAAATTTGTACTTGTTCCAATAAATTGGATTGATGATGCTATGATTTTTAAAGAGTTTAAAATCACAGGATGAAAAGTTCAGGCTTGCTAATTTATAATTATCATTTCAAGAAAATTATTTTATTGTATTTTATAAGGCTTAAAATTAATGATTGGTTTTAAGAAAACAGAGGAACATGACTGCATTACAAATATATCTTTCAACAAAAGAATTATCTTCCTTTTGGGCTTCCCTTGTTTTTGCCTCACCAGTATATTGATATCCAAATATTTCAGATCATTTCTGTGATTTGTAAAGAGAAGGCAATTTGATTGCTGAACACCTCAGACTATCTTTTAGATATTTGTGGAAAAGTGCCTGATGTTTTTCCAAACAGAAAATAATCCTTTATATAAACCCAGATATGTATATGCATTACTTTAATGATCTTGTTCTTCATATGGTTATCTGTATGCTGATAAAGGATTCAGTTTATTTGTTATTGTTTGTAATCTTTCAGCTACGCAAAGGCCTTTAAAATCATTTTAATCTGTCTTTACAGTAATATGAGTTTTTTTTAACAACTTCTTGGGCATTTTTATTGAAAAAACAATATATTTTATAAATAAATAAATACTATTTTCCTTTTTAATATATGGGGACCTGAGATGAAGGAGGTATGATTTTCTAAAGGTAACTTAGGAAGTTAGTGCTTGAGGCCATATTTGCACCCAGATTCCCTGGCTCTGATTCCCAATTCTGCATTCATTCAATTATGTGTTGGATTATTTATGCTCCTTGTCCTCTAATTTTCTCAACAAACAAATCTCAGGCTGTGACTTTTACCATCCACAAGCAAGAATCAGCAATAAAATGATGCCACTGTAGATTAAATTAACTGTGGTACCAATGTCTACAGCTGGAATCCTGATTTATAGTTTTCAGTGCCCTTATTCCCAAAAGTGACAGTGCTGGAGCTAACGGAAATCATGATTGCACTTGAAAAAAAGAGGAGACCGAGATGACCAAATAGAGGTAGCAAGCTGCTTCCATAAACGTTGAGTTGAAGTCTCTTCACTTCTCTGATATATTCTGCTGCAAAACAGACTTCCTGTTTCTCAATTATCTTCCCCATGGTATTTAAACTAGGAAACCGGCTTTCATGCTGCTATAAAGTAAAATATACTTAAACTGTGATTTCAAAAACCAAGCAATCTTCTTTGCAGTTAACTATTCTTTAATATGACATGCTGGTGCTCATGGTGAAACAGTTGAGAAAAAGACTTAATGTGGGAGCCTTAAGTTGACGACTCCAGTGCTGACTCCAGTGTTTAGGTTGATGGCCTCATTGACTCCAGTGTTCTTTATAGAATATTTAACCAAAAAAAAATTATTACATGCTAATGAGTTAAAAAAAATCCCACTGAGAAAAGGTACTAACAATTAGTGGAGTGGGAAAGTACCACTTATTAATGAAAACACATCATCTCCCAAAGTCAATATCTAAACTAGGACTCCTTTTGTAACTTCTGTATTTACCTCTCTGAAGTACACATAACAGCAAATCACCAGTGGAAAATACTCGCCACTCTTTTTGGCAACTCATCTGCATCCCTTGCTGTTGAGGTGCATCTGTATGCCCTTTGTCACAGGAAAGCATTTGTCACACACAGCATAGTTTCGTCACTATAATGTAGTACAGTGTTTGCAATAAGAGTTTTATACTGCTGCCTCTACTGTTAAGGAGAGTTGCCTTTAGTTTCTACATGTAACCTGAAGTAGAGAGGGCTCTACTAATATGGACTATTTCTGACAAAGATGCTATTCTTATTAACAAGAGATATAGGTATAACTGAAGAAAGATTCAAACTAACACTTCTTTTAGTTTTAATTCATCTTTAAACATTTTATTTTTGTTTAGTGAGAAGGTATTAGTTTAAAGCTAACCCAACAGAAATGAAAAGTGCAATACAAGAGTGTCTTCTCAATAAATGAACTCAATAAATTCAGTGAAGAACTTAATGAAACCTGACTTGGTATGCAGTGAAAATGAAGAATGAAACACAAAATTATGCATCTACTTTCTGTTGTAGACTGCCTGTTTTCAAAGTGACAGTGCTAATACGTGGCTGTTTCAGTTGCGTCATAGTATATCAGCTCTCATAAGCCAGTGGAGCCACTCTGGGGGCATTAATTTGTGTGCCATTCTTTGACATTTTACTTAGCAATTTTTCCTATTTTTATTAAGCTGTCATCAACTATCTTTAGTCTTACCTGTCTGCTTAAAGCCTTTGAAGCAGAATCCGTGGCCCTAAAAATGCTTCCTGTGTCTACTGCCAAATTGTAATTTTTTTTTTACAAAAATAGGATAAAAGAGAACATATTTAATCAATATACAGTAATTTTAATTTAGTTCTGGCCCCATTCATTTTGCCTTGGCCCCAGGTATTCTGTGGGGTGTTTACCTCCTGGTCCCCACCCCTATAAAGTTAGATACCTAATTCAAACACTCTTGTTTCACATGTCTGCCTGCTGCTTTGCAACCCAGTTTTACCATGTTCATTGGGAGAAGTCATATTACAGAATGTTTCCCAATCTTTGCAACTCTCAGAATTCCCCAGTTGACATAGTCATTGCTGAGAGTTCTTGGAACTGATGGCTATAAATCTGAAAGTTGTCAAGAAAATTAAGAATCACTGATTTGGAGGATAATTAGTATTAATGAAACTTTTCTATTAAATATCCTGCAGCCTTTTAAAACATTACAGTATACAACAAGCATTCGATATAATGTGATACTCTGTCTTCTTGCTCATTGTGGTGGTCTGAAGTACTGAGAGCATTTCTCTTTTTAATTGTACACATGTTTTAAAATCCCACTTTATAACACAGTGAGAGGAAAAAGACATTCAGTGAATAACTTAATGATTTCATCAAAAGAAATGACACGTAGCCTTTTGTCAATTCGATTAGCTTCATTCGAGTCATGGTGCAACTTAGACCTCCACTCCAATGCATTTTGGGTCACAGAATTGCTAAAGCAACAGCAGCCATCTCTCATGCAAACAAGTCGATTTTCCAGGACTGGGCAATGGATACAAATCTAGCCACGTGCAGCCCAGGCCTCCTCACAGTTGCCAGAAGTAATCACTTTAGCCCATGAAGAGACAATGGTGAGAAATTGCACAGCACAAAGTAATCAGAATTTGACTTCACTGGGATTAAAATAAAACTTGAATTAGTGATCTGGAAGAAGATCCAGTGTCTGCAGTAGTTGTTAGTGTAAGCCTTGTGTCCATCTGGGTCACGGAAACGTGTTGAATCAACTTTGGCTTGCTACACTCTTTCTCAGCTCAGCCTCCATCTCAGGGATGTTACTGAGAAAATAAAATGAAGATCCCCAGGTAAGCAGCCTTGAGCTCCTGCAGGAAGGTGGGGTATAAATCTAAGAAATACTAGAAAGCTGATTGGAGGGAGCTCCTCGTAGGAAATCAGAAAAGTAAATGCCGAGTATAATCCTGCCCAAGAAAGGTGGGCGTGAAGCAAGCTTTACAAGGCAACAAAAGTTTAAAAAACAGGCATCTGGATTGGATTTTTCAAGTAGGAGACGTTTCACCTTTTATCCAAAAGGCTTTCTCAATTCAAGGGTTTCTTTGTGTGTTTTCAAACAATATTTACAACTGATCTCTTTGATTTTGAGGAAGACTTCAAGCAAACAGCCACAGCACAAATTGAAATATTTGGCAGAAGGAATGTAATCTAAATGTGTAATCAATTTCCTGGTTTTAGATTTTAAAAATACATTATTTAGTGCAACTGACCAATCATGGTTTGTGTGACAACAATACACATCCAGATAATCCCTGCAGTAGGTTGTTGCTGATATTTACAATCCCCCCCCAATGCCTTAGTTTTTGGGACACCTTTGGAAGTGAAGAGGCCCAGAAGTGGGTAGTTCTAGCAGAAAGCTGCTAGAGAGCTCTCCTTGGTGGAGATTTGGAGTACTTTCTAGAATGGTAGCTACCTGTTGTTTAAAAAAAGTGAAAATGTTGAAATACCTATGTAAAGATGTTCTTAATCACAGTTTAAAATATGCTGTTTGGTTTGGAGCTTAAGGAACTAGAAGAAAGGCAGATGGAAAAATTGAATGGAGACCCAAGTCTGGAAGAAAAAAGGGACATCTGGTTAACAAGCATGCCCACACATGTGGTTTACTCTTCTGCTGAGTAGTGGAATTGTGCCAGATTTGAGGGACTTTTCCAATGAAAACGTTTCTCCTAGGTAAACGTTTAGTGTGGACAATGGAAGGTCTGCTACTGAGGCTTCATTCTGGTTCTCCAGAGGTCTACTGAGCTTAGAAGCCCTCTGGGAATATGTTGGAGAAGGAAACCTGTATGAGTCCATACTGGCAAAATGCCAGGAGGAGTCTGGTACTACCTTTTCTACCCAAACGCTTTCATTAAATGGTGTAAACTCGTGTGAGTTGCAGCTCTGAAGAAATAAATGGCAGCTCACAAAAAAGTATGTTTTTAAATAAAACTGGTTAGTTGAAAAGATGCGCCAGACTACTGATTTTGGGAGAAGATGAGAATGACTAGCACAGCTGCCACCTTGGAAGTAGACACTCCTCATGCAGCACATCTATTCCAGGAAAATTTAAAGGGAAAAAAGCTCGCTGAAGGCATTGGGCCCAGACACAGTTGCCTGTTTCAGGTGCTGATGCAGCATCAGCTAACTCTTGTTTAATCAATCAGGTTACAGCATATGCTATCATACGCACTCTTTTGTATAAATCAACCGAGAAAGTGTTTCATGCACTCCATCAACTGAGTAGATTCACAGTTTGCTGGCACTCTTTCCCCAGCTGGTACTAGATTTGTCAGTGACAACTGAGGTTAGGTACTTGTTGGCATAGTTATGGAGAGAGTCCTGACTATCTCAGGGACCAGAGCTACCATCTGAGCCTACCTGGTTTCTTAGATAGAAAGGAAAGCCCTTGGAAGATGCCCCTGCTCATAACTATGCGGGAGAGGACCTTCTCATGAATGGACTACTCGGCCCTGGAATACGTTCCCTAAGGAGTGTATCTGATCCTGACTGTCTCCCAGTATTTGGGGAAATGGTGATAAGCTTTCAGCTGGTAGAACTAATTTTCCATCTAATGATAGTGATGTTAGTTTTGTCTTTTATTGTATTGTTCTATTTCTGTTTTGGCTTGAGTGTTTTATTGAGAAATAGGCAGGATATAAATCATATACATAAATAACGTTCATGTTGAGTGAAAAGAAAATTATCATTTGGAAGGATTTACAATTTATGAATAACCTTAGACACAGCAGAACATGAGCTACTACTACCATCACAAGAAATACCTCAGGGGCAGTATCAAAAGGAGAAGATTTGCTTTGGCAAGGAGTTAGGGATTTATATGCATAAAGAGACAGCAATAACTTATTTGAAAAACTACATCTGTAGACTATGAAAACCAGTTCAGCGTTTTTGGCTTCATACTGCCTTTTGGCATTGCTATCTGCAAGTTTTCTTTGCTTTGACTCCCTTTTACTTCTAATCATTCCTAAAATTATGAGGGCTATTATTGCTAGGATTTATATATTCATGTAAATTGTTCTCTCGACCTCCTTTATTTATTCATTTAACACATTTCTATGCTGCCAATCTCCAAAGACTCTTGGCGGCTTACAAGCATTATTTTATACATTTCTTATCTAAAGGATGAACAAAACTATCCATACTATCATATGCATATAATTAAAATAACAAATAATTGGAGCTAGCTCAATGGGAAAGGAACATTGGAAAGAGGAAGAGGAGGGGTATTTGCAAAGGAGGGTCAAAAAAAGTAAAATGGTTGCCCTGCTCTGTCCCCTTTTTAAGTGCATCTAAGGTAAACCAGGCAGGTCTTCAGTCACCTGGTTGGAGGACTTCATCTTGGGTTGTTTGCTTCTTCCTCACAGATGTCCCTGAAGTGAATGAGAAAGAAGAAGAATTAAAGACAAAATCAGAGATTGTAGAAACAGGAAAAAGAAGCGGCAACCAGCTGCAGTAACTACCAAATAGCACCTTGGTGGAGGAACCAACATCACACTTTAACTAGGTTTCCCTCAGACCGAACCCTGACTGTATGCATTTGTTCATTTAGTGTTCCTATTTCAGAAATGCACCTAGAATATCCATGTTTTTGTGAAGTGGACCCAGTTAATCTGTTGACTGTCATGTTAAAATTGCTTTTATCATTATCATGAATGCTTAGCATTTTTCCAAACAAAAGACAGGAGGGAGAATTCAGAAGCTAAGGGAAGTTACGTTTCATAAAAATAATACAACAATAACAGAATACAAAACTAATTAAATAAAAATCAAAATATAGGCAAAATCCCTCAGTGATGTGTTTAATGGCTTTTTCATGTCTTATTATTAGTGCAACTATTAGTAAAAAAAATCAGCTTGAGTAATTAGAGACTCTGCTAGGGAGAACAGATCCAATTTTTCTCGTTTCCAAAAGGTTTTGTAGTCAGAAATAAGACTGTGCGATAATCATTTATAATGTCAGATATTATATCAGTAAGCCTCATTAAGCAAATGCTTAACTTGGGGAAAAAAAAACCCAAAACCAAGAAACCACTGACAAAATGCTGATCAGAATGAAGGTATTCTTGGACACGCCGCTCTCAGGTTAAATCCCTTAATTCTAATTACAGCCATGCTCTTAGTCTGGGAATTTTCACCTTGCAATTATGGATGCTGATTGCAGCAGGTAATCACCATATGAGTAAGATGGGGAAATAACACTAACATCAGACTGAGCAAGCAGCTGAAATCATCCTGTGGGTCAGATTTTATGTCTTTCCACATAGCTACCACCACCATCACCGCCCCATCCACCTATGACACTCTGTTCTTAGCACTGGTACCAAATAATAGTTGATTAGTCTTCTGCTTTCTCTCTTGATGCCCTGATTATGTACCATCTAATCAGTACCAACTTTTGGGTGACTACATAGACAGAACTTTTCCAAGATGACTCAATGCGCTAGAGATCCTTTTAAATCAATATGATCAAAGATGCTTGAAAATGTGCTCCTTAGAAATCTAGGAGCTGGGCATGTTCATAGCTAATATAGAACTGATAGGCCATTACCCATTTTGTAGTGTACAGAGAAAGCTAAAAAGCCAAGCACCGCCTGCCACTGGGGCAGTTCTACATGTTCATACATGCTGTTATTGCTATGGGATTTATTCTGATTTTATGGAATATTGTTGTGAGACACCTAGGATTATCATGTATAAAATAGATTACTGCCTTCTCTTGACTCTTGAGTTCAAATCATCCTCCAAATCAGTTCTTTGGGACAGGACTTTCACACAAGTATAACTTGTGCTCCTGGGTATGGTGTTACCCTCTCACTTTTTCTAATACAGTGCTCCTAAAGTCACATGCCAGTTATGTAATCAGGACAATATGGCATTTTTTAATTATTTCAATGATAATGACACAAGCTAAATTGAGTTCACTGTTAAGACTGGAATATGTAGACCTATTAAGTCGGCAAAATGCCAAGTGAGGTGAAGTAGGAACTTCAAAGCTACATCTTCTAGAAATTATGGAAGGCTCTCTTATTTCTTTCTTTCAGAAAAGACTACTGTATGTAAAATGTACACAAACAAAGGGATTATGGTCTGAACATGTTCCCCAACTAAAAAAGAGACTAATCCCCTTTAAACTATAATCCAACTATAACTGTTGTTGCTTTTCAGAAAACACCTGGCTTTGCACCTTCCTATTTCTCTGGTGCTTGCCTTTTGCATCCATGGTACTCTGAATCATGTGCCCACTGAGCAACCATTGCATTTTGGCAAACTGCTCCAGCTGCAAGCATTTCCTCTACATAAGAAGAACATGTATAGCTCCTATCAATAAGAAAATAACAAATGATAGGGAAGAATGAAGAAAGAAGCAACTTAAACGGTTGACAAAACCATCAATGCTAACCATAATCATGTACAAGCTCACCTAATTTCCCAATCTCCATGCCTTTTGTTGGGGGGTAATGGCCTATCAGTTAAGATGCTGGGCTTGTTGTCCAGAAGGTCAGCAGCCTGAGTTTGAAACCCTGGTGCCACATAATGAGATGAACTCCTGTAACTTGTCCCAGCTCCTGCCAACCTAGCGGTTCTAAAGTGTGTAAAAATACCAGTAGATAAATAGGTACGACCTAATTTAGTGGGAAGGTAACAGCGTTCTGTGGGCCTTGGCGTATAGTCATGCCAGCCATATTACCACGGAGGTGTCTTCAGATAACACTGGCTCTTTGGTTATAAAACAGAGATGAGCACTGCCCCCTAAAGTCGGACACAACTAAAAGGGGATTTATTTCCCCTTTATGCATTTTCTGCCATGAACCCAATATGCTGCCCTCATCTAATCCCTAGACTGAGGCACCATTAAGTTGCCCTTAGCTAATATGGTTTCAAACCATATTCAGACACAACTGGCAGGCGATACCTTTACTTTTATCAGTTTCAAGATGTGCAAAAAATTACACATGTTACTGCAGACAAGCAAATGACTGCAGGGATGGAATCAGCATTCTGGTTCCTTCAGGCTGAAGTGTCAAAACCACTCCCTGAGCCCTCTCCCTGGGGTCATTCCAATTTAGAGAGATAGAAAATCTGGCTCTTTCTAACTGGATCTCCACTGACTTTCCACCTCCTGAAATTTGCAGATCTGAGAGGTGCTGGGTTAGAAACAATCAGATTCTCCTCCTGTACCCACAAACATTCCCAGACTCTAAATCAGCTATCTTGCAGACCCAGGGAGAGGGAGAACTGAGTTCACATTCAAAATAAGACTGCAAAGCAGGTGATTATCAGATTGTTGGGGAGGGGAGGGAGGAAAGCTCCCCTGGATCAGTTGCTTGGTGAAGTTGCTTAATAAGTGCTAATCCCTCAGTCAAAGAACAAAAGGAAACCCAACCAGCAGTGGATTGTCAGAGGTGTCCAGTAAAGAGGAGCCCCCTCTCTGTAAGTGAGCTGTCTGCCAGGCTTAAGGAGATACCAGGCATTGACAGATGGCTAAACCCACAGGTCTCCCTCTCTGTCAATGCCACGTGCCCAAATCATAGTTTCCTCCCAGCTGGTGAAGTCCAGAAAGGGGAAGACAGCAAAGCCAGGGGATTTAATCAATGCCTTTGTTTAACACACCCTGCCCTTTGGAAATCAGGATACCACCCATCTGGTGGCAAGTTAAAACAGAATCAGAATTAGGCTTGGCAGCAGGGACAGCAAATATTATACTGTGGCACTTTTCTGCCAATGGAAAGATAGGTAGATATCCCTTAGAGCCATGAGGAAAGCCCTTTAAGGAAAGAATTGTTTTGATAATATAAAACAGATCTAAGAAGTGATTGTGAATCTCTAGAAGCAATTGCTAAGTTATTGGACATGAACATGAAGCTGGAATTGAGCAAGAGAGTGCACACTCAATCCCCCAAGAAAAAGGATTTAACTAAAACAGGATCTCTCTGATTTTTGTTCCTGAAAAATTGCTGCAACAGGTCTTTTCCCCTCCAAATGCAGGAATTGCTTGGTGAGCCTGTTAATGAAAATCAGTCTAGTTTTCATGGAATGTACAGTGGAATCGTATGCCTGGTCTTCTAGTTACAAGCAAAACAAGAGAAAGATTGTATTTTATCACTCCAGTGTGTGAGCACATGCCATGAGCGCAATGGCTGTGGAAGAAGATCATCTTGTTATTTCTCATTACTTAAGAATCAGGTAGTTGTGAACAGCTGTATAGAAATGTTGGTTGCCTATATGAGCTCATATGGATCTAGTTTCCTCCCAGTTTGCTGGGTTACATCAAATGGCTAGTTTTTCCTTGAGTTGAGTAAATATAAGAGCAACTCTACAGCTGCACAGTACTGCTGATGTTAAAATGAAGGAGGCCTGGTTATTCACCAATGTGTAATGATGAAGTAATGTACAGCGAAAAATAGCCTTGCACGCACTCACCATGGATTTCCTGCCTGCAGAATCCTTTTGCCCTCCTTGAGATCAACAGAAAGGTGGTCAGGTGGTCAATGTTGCAAAACAGGTGGTCAATGTTGCAAAACAGGTTCTGTGGCTTTTCACAGAATCCCACTGCTGAGAGTTTTTCCAAGAATATTGCTGGATTGGAGCTCATCTGATTTGGTAATTCAGGGAGCAAAAAAGCTACAACAGTTGCTGGGATAAATATGGAAGAGACCAAGAGTGAGAGTATAGTGGAGATAAGACATGAGTAGCCTTACTTTCTTTGGAAATATTTGAAAGTCTTATTGCTTCTCCTTTCTCTCTTGGAATCCATCCAGCATTCAAATCCAGATTGTCATAGGTAAAAGGCGCAGCTTTTTTTCCTATGAAATAATCTGGAACATGCAAAGGACATGCTCCTTCAGTTTGGGTTACAGTGACATCCCCCCATCCCTGTGTGGTTGATTTGTTCTTACTGTGCTGGGCTGATCAGAGGATCTTAAGAAGTGGAATATCCTTTAGGTCATATGATACCCCTGATACTTTGTTATTCAGCCTCTGCTTGAATGCACCTAGAGAAGGGAGTCGCCCACTCCCTAGGGAACTGGTTGAGTTGTCAAATTGCTCTTACTATTAGAAAGGATTTGCTAATATATAACCAGAATCTGTTTTCCTGTAGCTTAATTATCATTCCATATCCTGAGTTATGGAATTATGACTCTCTGTGTAACAGCCCTTCAACTGTTGAGGACTGTTTTCCTATCTCCCTTCAGTCTTTTCTTGTCAATGTTAAACTTGCCTGTTCTTTCAATCTCATCTTGTAGGAATCTTGAATTCCTAATGTGCTGCCCTTCTTTAAATTCTGAGGATTTAACCGGCATAAAATAGAGCGAAACAAGTACTTTCCATTTTGGAAAGCTTCTGAATTTCAGAGGAATGGAATGGACTGGCCTGGAATGGGCACACACATGCATAAAAATAGCTTATTCTCTGTCTTATCAGTAGTCAGTAGTTTCAAAAGTCTTACCTTGCATTAGGACACTGTGCAAGAATGAAAATATCAAAGCCATAGAAGGCTTGAATATATGCAGTGGCCTAAGAAAATAGCCGTTGAAGATTTGTAATTCTTACAGGGGAAAATCTGTAAATATGAAAAGAGGAGGAAGGTTTCATGTACTTTAGGTTTGCTTAGCATCTATATATGTGGTCCAATTTCTTGTGCACTTGACCTTCCCACTGAAACATGGTAGTCTTTGAAAACTAAGCAGGGTCAGACCTGAATAGTATTTAGTTGGGAGACTAACAGGAAAACCCAGGGCTAAAGGCTAAACTGGGGAGGCAAATCTCTATTATCATATAAAAAATAAATGCAGGTTTTCATGAATTTGCTCAGGATGCATCTCAACATGAAGGCAGTTTCACTGAATGAAGCCACAAAACAGCAATTTCATCATTCTTCTTTTGTACAAGGTGTGTGGTAACAGGTGTAGAAACAGGTCAGAAAGCATTACTTTCATGCAGTTAGAAGGAACATACCTTCTTCTGAAGTAGGAAAGTAGTTTACTGAGTAGGACAGGTCCCTAGTCATATACAGTATATTGATTATTCTCAAGGCCAAACCACACACCTGCCACGTATGGTAATCGTGGATCACTATCACAAGGAATCTGGAAACATATTTTTTGCCTAACAAATCTAAATTATGAGCTGCAACTCATTTCATCAGGTGCATAGAATGGCTAGGTTAGTGTAGGCTGGTATAGGATGTATAGTGGGATGTGGCAGAGGTGGAAAGGGAGGGGAAGATATGATAATTATGAGTTTGATTAGTGCCTGGATGGGAAATTACCAGGAAATCCCATGGCTGTAGACAAAAAAATGGATAATAAAAAATATCCATACATGGTGAACTTTGTCTAGATTATTGCCAAGACAACTTCATGTCCATGTCATTATTAGAAGTCAATCTTGATTCAT
Source organism: Acrochordus granulatus (assembly GCA_032468055.1). Classification (NCBI taxonomy): domain Eukaryota; kingdom Metazoa; phylum Chordata; class Lepidosauria; order Squamata; family Acrochordidae; genus Acrochordus; species Acrochordus granulatus. The sequence goes on along the minus strand of JANHZU010008942.1, from coordinate 201,446 downwards.
GGCATCTTTACTTTTCACCAGGATATCATCTATTGTTTGAAGCCTCCAAAAAGAGGAGAACTTGCAAAAATTGCAAAATTGCTATTGAAATTATCAAGTTCTCTTAAGTATCTATCAAAGTCCCTTTTTACTGTCCCATTATTTGTCTTTACACACCAAACCCTGCTTTAAAGTGGAGTAGACAACCATTTTGCACAAGGATTATGCCTTGGCCATCTCTCCACCACCACCCTCTTAATCTACTTAGCTCATCTAGTTACATGTCTTTGATGCTGGTTCTGACAACAAACACATCATCACACTAACTGTGTAATGGAGACACTTGCTTTGTTAGATGTGGAATTCCCACAACAGCAGGTGGAAAAGGATGTAACTGTTTTCAGTTAAGCAAACCAACTGTAACTGTATTAGTTATGTTTGTAGGTTAATCAATATCTTTTTGAGTTTTCAAGAATAAGGATGAATAGTCAATAAATCTCAACTATATAATCTCTTATACCATCAGATATATTATTACCACCTTAGTGTATTATGAAGCATTTCATGATGAATTTCTAATTAAACATGTCAAAAATACAGTGGAACCTTGGATTGCGAGCATAATTTGTTCTGGAGGAATGCTCTTAATCCAAAATGCTCTTATAGCAAAGTGAAGTTTCCCATAGGAAAGTCGGATGATCTGTTCCACGCTTCTAAAAATATTCAAAAAAATAATTTTCAATTGAATTTTATGTAGAAATGATTGTCCCTAATATCTGAAACAAGTAACATTGATTAATACACAATGTAAAGTAGATATAGAACAAATTAACCAGCATTTGAGTTCAAAAGGAGTCCTTGGCTGGTGTGAGGCAGACGAGAGGTTGGAGAGGAGGAAGAGAGTTATTGCTTGGAAGGAGAATCTGCAACCTGAATCTTGGGAGTTCTTTCTCTTGGACACCTTCCACTCACAGTGCTGGTTTCACTCACTTTACACTTTTTGTATTCAGTGTCCTCTTTTGACTCACTGGAATGTCTTTCTTTTTGGTCACGTTTAACAAGGAACATATCCATTGACACTTGCTTTTGCCTCCATTTGAGGATTTCATGGAAATGTGACATTGCATTGTTGTTAAACAGATTTGTTGTTCGCATTGCTGCAGCCTAATTTGGATGGTGCTTTTTTACAAAATTTTGAACTGTTCCCCACATTTCGCACACCTCCCTAATCTCATTTGAAGTGAGGGATCCCTCCAATTGTTCCTCCTTCTCAGATGAGATCTCCTCCACAACCTCTTGACGTTGCTCAAGATGCAGATCCATCAGTTTGTCCATAGACAGCTCCTGGCTATGTTCCTCCACCAGCTCTTGAATGTCATTCACATCCACCTCCAGTCCCATGCTCTTTCCCAAAGACATGATGTCATGGACAACTGGTTCCTTTTCGGGAGCGACCCTCTCAAGGTCATGTTCAAAAATGCAGTCTGGCCAGTTTTCTCCAAGCTGAATTGAGGGTTCTCTTGGTGACCCCCTCCCAGGCTTTACCGATTATCTTGAGGCAGCCCATGATAGTAAAATGATTCTTCCAAAACTCTCGGAGGGTAAGAGTAGTTCCTTTGGTCACCTCAAAGCATCACTGAAATAGGGCTTTCCTGTAGAGCTTTTGAAAGTTCGAGATGACCTGCTGATCCATGGGCTGGAGTAGTGGACTGGTGCTGGAAGGAAG
>JANHZU010008942.1:168644-181732 GCA_032468055.1 Acrochordus granulatus | reverse complement strand
AGATCAAACCAGTCAATCCTACAGGAAATCAACCCTGATTGCTCATTGGAGGGACAGATATTGAAGCTGAAGTTCAAATACTTTGGCCACCTTATGCGAAGTGAGGACTCATTAGAAGCGACCATGATGCTGGGAAAGATTGAAGGCAAAAGGAGGAGGGATGGCAGAGGATGAGATGGTTAGATAGCATAGTTTGTGTGATGGGCATAGGTTTGGACGGACTCCGGGAGGCAGTGCAAGACAGGGAGGCCTGACATGCTGCAGTCCATGGGATCACAAAGAGTTAGACATGACTGTGCAACTGACAGCAAGAACAATTCTCTCTTGATTTTCAGCCATATCATAGCATCTTAATTTTGTGTGTACAGAGCAATTTAAAGAAGCCATTTGTTAAACTTTCTAGCAATGCTGTCCTCTCACTTTCAGAACTTCATCATCTGGGGAGATCCGATCAACAGAATACCAAGATGGAGCAGGGCTGGATCTCAGGGAGATGCCAGGTTTTGGTAAATGATTGATCTGCCTCTCCTGCTTTTTTACATCACTTGTCAAAATCTGGGGGGAACTGTACAGTAAATGAGAGAGCTGGATGTGTCAAAACCCAATAGTACCCCCTGTGGACCAACAGTTTGGGGTCAGAGTGGGAGAATATGTGTGGGGGGGAGAGTTGGCTGTTTCAAAGCCCAGCAGTACAAGCTATAGATTTCTGAAACAAAAGCTAAATTAACTAGCCAAAACCCATTAAAAGCAGAGAGACAGTCTGTGTCACAAAGTATAGCCCACTCCACAGCTGTTCAGTGGGCTGCAAGGAGCTGTTGGTGCAGTGACTGATAGCTGTGCCAAGCTTTTTCAGCCAACCTCCCCTCCCAAAAAAAGGAATAACAAGGCAGAAGAGCACCTGGGATCTGAGTCTGCATCAGCCTGAAGTGGCCAATAAGTACCAGGGTGTTCCCACCCCTTATGGGACAGCTGTCAGCACCACTAACAGAACGGTTGTAAAACATATCAGATTTTTACATACCTTGAAACTGCCAAAGGTTGCTGCTGGCTTAAGAGGGCAAACAATTAAAGTGAACATAAGTCGTTCTCGTTTGTGAGCTGAAAACGAGATGAAGACAAATTCATGGGGATGTGGCAAAATGCACAGGCACAGAGGCAAATCGAAAAGGGCCCTTAAAAGAAGCATTTGCTTCCATTGTTTGTGGAAGGAAAAAAAGTCCTATATGAAAATTGGTAATAACTTCCACATTCCCACGATCAGGAAGACTTTGGCTGAGTAACAGAATTACTGTGGATGCTGAGTGAATAGACCAGGTGACAAAAGTCCTCTGGAGACCATGCAGCTAATCTCAGTAGTCTGTCCCTTTTTTTCAATTTTAGCAGCATTTGATTCTGAGGTGGCGGCGTACGATCCAGCCCTGTGGGGTTGTTGTGCATTATCTGATTTTTTTAAAACGTAGATTCTTTTTGAAACAATGCAATGGTGCTCATTGCCAAATAAGTACATCAGGTTGCAGAAATACACCCTGTAACAACGTTTCTTAGCCTTGGAGACTGTGTGGACTTGACTTCCTAGAACTCCTTGGCTTGGGCAACCATTGCCAAGAGTTCTGAGAGTTGAAGTCCACATATCTGGAAGTTGCCAAGATTGAAAAACAGTATTCTATGGTATTATTGCAGTCATGGAATTTTGCCTTGGCCCTGCACAATTTTTGGAGTAGATTCTCCTCATCCCCCCCTATGTCCATTCAAGGAAAAATGTAGTCCTGGGCCTGAAAAATTTGTGCATCTCTAGGTAAATTTATCAAGCTTTATCACTATCTGAGAGACTCAATTTAGTTTTCGTAGATCCAAAATTTTATTCTTCTTAATGTTTTTTAAATTTGGAATTGCTTTATTTCCACTGTAATAGTTTGGGATATGTTTTATTTATAACACCCAAAACAGCTTCAAGCTTTGTATGTTTTTAGGTTATTTTACTTATACTATATCCTACTTTGAGTTCATACTAAATTATTGGCGTTTCTGAAGAACTGTATTGTATTCTGTCAATTCTGAAAAAGGTTGATACCATTCATATATCTGATTTTTGTTTAATGATTCCTAATACATACACTCACTCATGTTATTTCTTTTCTGGAAATGTTTGTTTTCCTCTCAGAAATTATTGTGAAAGATTACACTCAAAGCTTTTTGTCTGCTGTTACTTACAGCATGGCAATGTTGAAACCGTAATATTTAAGTACTAGCATATATATTTATTAGTCATATAATGTTACTTTTATGTCAGTTTCTCCAATACACAACTAATCGGTTGGCTAAATGCACAGTACAAGAAGTTTAGAGGATGTATGATAATCATTGATTTGTACAACTGAGGCCACTATTCCATCCTGCTTTGCTGGCTTCTTACTTGCTCTTTTACACAGCTTGATCAGAAGTTTGTAGTTTTAGCAGCGAGCTGGCTGCCTTGTGGCTCATTTCTCATCCAAGAAGGCTGGACAATGTATCAGAACAATTCCACAAGGGGAAAATTATAAATTCATTTGGAGCCTGTAAATTGATAATCTTGTCTGTCAAGAGCAAAAGCTTACCAATGTAATCAGGGATGAGAAATCAGGAATGGACTCAAGTGGGTAAAAAGAAAGAAATCAGAACCATGCAATAAATGCAGCAATTCATTTTCAGAAAAGTGGGGCATGATTAGACCGAGGTTAGCAGATAGCAAAACAGTAACCATGAGTGCATCATTGCTTAGTCAAAATGGGAAAATCTTGGCTGGTTCATACAAAAGTGCATAATGTGTTTGGTTTGGGAGTAGCATGTTATGTGAATCTAGCTATTTATGGTTAATACAAGCATGTTTAAACAAATAGTCCCATTCTGCCAATCCACCTTTAGAAATAATCCCAGATAGTATCCTGGCAGGATTTATATTGGACTGGAGTCTCTTTCATTTGTAAGGAAGCACCTTCACAATCCTTGTGCCAACTGCTATTGCTTCTTTGTGGACTGATGGCAACCGTGATCATCTTCTAAGAGGCTACTCTCAAAACACTGCCAAGGAACAAATTTCAAATTCCCATAGATCCCGTTCTAGCACACACACACACACACAATTCATTCAGAATGTCTTTAGTTCTGTCCACCTGTCTGGTTGTGCTAAAAAAAGAAAAATCCCAGCAGTGCTTATGAAGGGGAGCTGTAAAGCCATCAATTCACCATTTTTTTTTTGCCTGGAAAAAACTGAAACCCAGAAACTAGATGCAGAGATCAGGCCTAAATGGAGCAATGAACTATCCACAGGACCTTTATTATCACAAATGAAGATTAGAGGCATATTTTCAAAAACCTGGGGAAATGCATCCTTCTCATATCTTAATTAACCCAACCTATCAAGGGAAAACCTGGATCTCAAAATGAGAAAACTGGACACAGTTTTGAAAAAAAAGTTGTTTGGTAATATAGCGTGTTCCAGTGCAATCTCATGGGTTCATTTCAGTATACCCAGAGTCAGTGAGCTCCAAAACATGAGAGCCAACACAATAGCACAGGTCCCTGGGCAAAACACACACAAGCATTCACAGGCTAGTACTCACTGCTCACTACAACTCCAGTCTTCCCATTGCTACTATATCTACTACTGCTCCTTGAAATACTACTCCTTTTAAGTCCTACTACTGGAAAAAAGAATATCTTTCTAACTGCTTCAAGCTGCTTTATTTCCACACACAAACACACACCTTCTTCCCTCTCTCCCAGACCAACAACAGCAACACCCCCAGCTGTCTCTTAGCACAGCTTTTATAGGCAACGGGGCTGTGCTGGCTGGGGACAGGGCTTAAAGAGGCAGCTGCTGGCTGTTTTCTAGGCTGCCTACGCTCTCACATGCAGTATGTCTCTCACGTATATGACAGCCTTTTTGGGTGGGTCTGATACCAGATGTAGCTCTACTAAATTTCTTAGAAAAACATTATTATTTGAAACACAAATCATGCTGTCTGGGGAACGTCAAAGGAGAAAAGGTAAAGAGATGAGAGGAAAAAATATGATCCAGGAGCACATGCGCAGGTTCATAAACTATCAGCTGTAAACAGAATTATTTTTAAAGCTATGTCCCAGACTTTCAGAAGTGAGGCAGAAGCTTCTGGTGTGCAAGTGGCTTGTTTCCCTTCTCCCTGCCGTGTACAGGTTTTACAAGACTTGTTCCAGGTGCTTCGATCCCATCCAAGTGTAGGAACTGTGTAGCCATGTGCGGGGTATGAATGAGAACTGGCATAGAAAAGAATTTAAAGGAAGATTAGAGCTCCTGCCCACAGTTCTAATCTTCCTTCAAGAAGGTAAAGGTTTCCCTTTTGGTCGTGTCCGACTCTAGGGGGCAGGGCTCATCTCTGCTTCATTGCCGAAGAGCCGGTGTTGTCCAAAGATGCTTCCGTGATCATGTGGCCAGCACGACTGTATGCCGAGGCACGCAGAACGCTGCTACCTTCCCACCAAAAGTGGTACCTATGCATTTTTACATGCTTTCAAACTGCTAGGTTGGCAGGAGCTGGGGCAAGTTACAGGCGCTCATCCCGGTACCCGATAGCACTTGGGTCTCGAACTGTAGAGCTGCCGACCTTCCGGATGACAAGCCCAGAGTCCTAACTGCTAGGCCACCGTGCCCCAGGTAATCTTTTTTCCTGTTAACATTTAAAGGATAGGTGCAATGATTAGCTTTGAATTTAATACTATAAGAAATCTGAGATTTCCCTAACCTGTTCCCCCTCCCCTACTAAATTCCTACTGCAGAAATTTGTTTTTATGCAGAAGTATTTCAGACTGCTACAGGATCTTTCATAGTTTAAAGCCTTATGATAAATCCCTTCCCAACAGTCTGCAAAACATAAGTTACAAAAGGGATTACGCTTTTGCAGTAGGGTTCTACTGGAATTGCAATTCAAACATATCTGGATGGCATCTGCTCGGGAAAGGCCAGCTTAAGCAATTCTTCCTGCAGTTTTAAGATTTCCAGCTCCTGGTATCTTGGGATGGGCTTGAGGTAGAGCATGGGATTACTGTAAGTGGGAAGAGCCCCTAGAAAAGCACAGGTATTTTTTAAAATCATTCTGAGGGTTGAGCCCATTGCCAGAGCTAGCTGGCTGCTTATTCTTAAAATCAGGGGGGGGGGAAACTGTGAGCAAAAAGACAGCACTGTCTTTGCTCCTTATTTTTCTGGAAGCAGTCTGTGAAGAAAAAGAGTTGGTCCTGTTGTCACTGTTTTCCTTTCCTATCTCATTGGTTATCTTAAGCAACATGAGGTAGGAAAAGGCTGATTTTACCACTTCAACTGTAGATGTTCTGCAAAATGCTCTTCTTTAAAAAAAAAGCTGAAAAGAAGAACCCAGCAGCAGAAGAAAGGGTTTTTTTTGCCTGCTGCAATGGTTTTGGGGTGTTTTTTTTTAGAGTATTGATTAAGCAACATATGGTGAATAGGCCAATATGGCCAAGTGCATCCTTTAATAGATAACCTGCAGGTGATGCTAACATTACAGTTGGGATGGCTAATAAATTTAGGAGATGGCACAATTTCTCTACCCACCCAATCCTAGAAAAGGGGCATGATGTCTGAATTTAGTACCAATGGTAGATATAGGTTGAATTACATGGAGGGCCTTTGATCATTTGTACCCGATCTTAGGATAAATGTGCCCTGGCCATATCACTATGACACTGATGACCATCTTATCCCAGCCTATAAGAGAGACAAAGATCTTTGGCTGTTCCAGTTCTAAAGTAGTATTTTTTCCCTCTTATTCTGACTTTCTCCAAAAGCAGCTTCAAGGTATGTAAAATATCTTGGCTTTATCACTTGTTGCCTGGAAGGTGATCAGGTAACAGCAGTGACGGGAAAAAGAAACAATAGAGGCAAGATTCAAATCAGCAATTTAATACTGATATATCTTTTGGCTGACTCAAGGATGGATCAAAGTCAACTGGAAGGAAAGGCCAAGAGAGGAGATGGAAACTTTTGGTCTATTAATGAAAATACAGAGTTGGAAAGAGTAATTCAGAATACTGAATCCATTTTGTGGTGCTGGCTTTTAATGGAGACTTGTTGGCTTGTTAAATTAAACTTTTAAGGCCATAATCCAATGCATGCTTTCTGGGACTAAGTCTCACTGAAACCAAAGGGTTTCTAAACAAATGTTAATGAGATATCTTTCTATATCCAGGGTGATTTATGCACAACAATTTGAATATAATTGTATCAGATGCATCCATTTTAGAGGAGGTCCAATAGACATCAATTCTCATTGTAAGATGCTCATGGCTGTCAGCCCTTTTTTATCCTTTTACATTCCTCAGAAAATCTGTTAAGCAAACAAGGAAACATCTGTGAAAGAAGAGAGAAGCAGTTAAAATGGAGAGAACATGTGATTATTTCAATAACATGCACTTTAGTTTCATTATTGTAGGATATTGGGACTGGAGTATGTTTATGTTCATGGTTTCCAGGCAGAACTCGTTCTCGTACAAGGCAGAGTAAATATTTTGCCTCAGATAATGAATCAGGGGTGATAGATTCTAGACTGAGGACCATTGCCAAGCCCTCCACTCAAAGTCCAACCACCCACACAATTCAAGTTTCCCCATTAATCCTCAAAGTCAAGTATCAGTGTGGACAAGTATTCCACTGAGCCCCACCTGCCTCAAAGTCTTGCTCTGAGACATTCTTACAATGAGGATTAGGTTAATTGAACAACTGGAATGCTCTTTCTGCTGCAGGCAAACACTAAGCACAACTGCCTTCCTCTGAAAGAGCTTTCCTTGAGATATTATGAATGAGAGGACTACATGGATTAGCTCTGGATTGTCCATTTCTTCATTTCCAGGAAGAGCACTCATCCCATGTTTCAAAAAAGTCTAATAAGTCCTTGTGAGGAGCATCAGGTGCACTATTTCCCATTTCAGAAAGGATCCCGCTTTTAACTTACAATCTGTCAATCAAGCTATTTGTGACTGGAATTCAGTTGTTACTTTCATTGATAGGAAAGATGAAAGTGTACATGTAATTGAACTTTGTTTTTGCTTACTCTTTAGTTTGATGCAAGAATTCTGGTGCTGTCAACAGGTGTCCAAGGAGTCCAGTTCTGACTTCATGGTCAACCATACTCAGAAGTAACTTGTTGAGTTCTCAAAAAGGCAAAATGGTACTGACCCTCCCAAACTAATTATGAAGAGTGAAGGAGGTTACAACTGTGTGAGAGCTATGAGCCTATGTGATGCCTGCCTGTGCTCTCTGTAGCACTGAGGGCAGAAGTCCCTGCACAAGCCAGGGGTCCAGTCATTCTGGCTCCCAAACAGACTATGGAATGAGGTTCCCAGGGTTCAGAGGGAAAGGAGTGTGCCACAGAAGACTCAATGGCCAATACAAACTAGCCATATCCCAGTCCCTATTTCTTCATTGCATCAGAGATGAAAAGTCTTCACTGCATCCACTACAAAAACTGTACCGCTGCTTCTACTGTGGCCCAGAGATATAACGAAGGTAACCTCATGAGGAGATGTCATTTCAAAACATCTTCATGTTGTGGTTAGAAGATCTTGAGGATAAAACCTAAGCCTTTTCCCATCTGATGTCCTACCAATAAATTTTGATTATAACTTCCATGATGGATTTTATCTGTGGCATTCTTTGCCATATACAGAAAAGGCAAGAGTGAGGTCTACCCAAGCCTTGAGTAAAATTCCTAGCCCTACCCTGAAAATTATTACAAATCTCATTCATAATCTGATAGGAGGGACAAATTATGATGTTTGGGGCATAATTGTATTAATCATATTTGATTAATTTTGTTTTAAATTCAGATTAAATTTAGTTTTTGTCACCCACTTATTTGTCCTGGTCCTAACTCCTTTTGGAGAGTTTCCTTGGCTTGTTTCTCCAAAGAAAGTGTCTCCCTCAGCATGAGGAAAGCTTTTCACTTTTTCAGATTGTATTAACTGGTCTTTACTGTAGAATCCATTAACGCGGCCTTCCCTGTGCGGCAAAACAGTCAGGTAGTCCCCTTTTCCAACTAAGAAATTTTACTAAAACGCATAATCTTAAACTCCTGCTGAGCTGACTTCAGTCAACAGGAGATCCTCTATAATAATGAGATGAACTGAGACACAAACAACTGGATTCCATACTTCGTCATCACAATAGGGCAAGTTGCTTTACACCAAATCAGGACATTGGCAATCCCAGGGTTTCTGACAAAGCTTACTGTCAACTGCTGCAGCTGGACTTTTCTTAGAACATTTCTGCTCTAAGATAACCCCTGTCTTAAATCCATAATAATAGAGTTGATTTGATTACTTTAACCTTTATATCAAACCTTTGTGGTCAAGGAAGAAAACAAAGGGGGACTTCCCCTAATCCCTCCTTGATAGTTGATAGGACATTCAATGGCTGCAGCTTCCCTGTCCTCTACATGCTTACTGTAGTCCTCCTCCCACATCCTCATTGATGTTGTCCTTCCTGCCTCTGAGTCCAGATGGAAGGGGAGCTCTGCTCCTTCCTTCCTTCTTTCCTTCCTTCCTTTCTTTACGGGCCATGGTGGGGTGGATATGTGTTTTCTGCCTTCATAGACTGCAACTACTGCTGGGTTTTTTGTCCTCTTTCCAGAGATCAAAACAAAGTGGAAGATACAAATCTTAGAACAACATCTAAATCTTGGAATGAGCTCAGGAATAACACTCTGAACCTCTTTTGTGCCTACATTTGAAGGCAAATTTGAGCAAGATCTAATTCCAACAGTAGTCAACAGTTCATAATCAGAAAATATATCTATTATATCAGCATGTCTGTTGAAGGAGTGGCAGGAATGGTGCAGATTTTGTATGTGAGTTTCAGTAGGGTCCAGATACATGCCTGGCTATAAAGTGGAGGACTTCAGAGCTTCTCTAATTATCATCCATTTAACTCTATCTTTTGTTATTTATCTTGGACTGGGGATAAGTGGAAGAAGATCCTTACTGAAAGTGAGCCAGGAATTTGGTTAGGCTTGTTTGTGGCTTAGCATATTGTACAAATCCAGCCTGTTTGATTAGCTTGTGGTTCAGTGTACCCTGCAAAACCAGAAAATGAACTAAGTAAATAGTGTAATAAAGTTAGTCTGTTCCCTGAACCGCCACCTGCTTCTGACTTTCTTTTTGGTGCCTCCTACATCAGGATAACTTTTCATTCCATCCTTTTCCATCCATTGACATCAATGGTACTGAGTGAAAAAGTGTGAGGAAACACCACAGACTGAACTAATCCTTAGGGTTCATTATAATAATAATTGAAAAGCATAGATCCCTTCAAATCTAAACTGATTTGTTGAATGGCTACCCTTCAATATATAAGGCTGGGCATGGCTTCCCCCCTTACCCAAAGATCCTGAATGAAGTGATGCTAGCCATCTATGCCTTGGGGTGAATGGACAGATTTATAAGTATGGAAGGCAGGAGAGGCCCACAAGCCTAGGGACTATCCCTTGCCCTATTTCTTCAGCCATCCTGATCCTGAAGGGCCCCAACAAGAGCCACAGCAAAGGACTGAATCAGAAGCAAGGCAAGGGAGAGAGGGGCTGCCATTGCTGCTGCTGTTATGCCCTCTCCTACTCTCTGCTGTTCCTAGGTCAACTGTGGCCTTAGCCAGCAGCAGCTTCTTTGCCTTCCTTCATTCACTCAGATTGTTGGGTGAGGAAGGGCCAGACTCTATAACTGGGAACTCTTCAAAGTAGGATTAGAGCAAAATTAAAACCATTATTATTAATACTACTTTATTGTAAGGTTACAGTAATAGAATCTTGAAAGAATGAAAGCATGTCTCCCTTTCCTTGCCTTTACAATCCAAGAAACTAGAGAGTGTCCCTTCTGAGATGCTTTTCTTGCCCTCTTTCTTTCTATGGGTTGAGATATCTCTTGTCTAACTGTTGTCTAGGCTGTGGAATCTCCAGTGTCCCAAGGTTATTCTTACAGACCATTACAGGATGGAGGCCCAGCAGTTTCCTTAGCATTGAAGACTGGCTGCTCTTTTCCTCTGTTCCTAAGCTCTTCATAGGCATCTAACTTGCTACAACAGTGGGGAAGAAGCAGTTGAGTGACTTCTCCCTTTCTCCCACCCCAAATTATTGCAGCAGGAGGGGTTCAGTACTTGACAATTTCCCATTGTTGTGTGTGTGTTCATAATCTGAGAAGTTGGTGTTGAGTTCCAAATATCTCAACACACCTATATAGCTCAACATTCATTCATTTTGTTCCTGTATCACCTGATGAGTAGCAGTAAAGACTGATTTCATGGACACTGGAAGGAGGAAGGAAATAAAACTGGGAAAAGACAGTGTTCCCTGGCCAGGAACAACTCCTCCCCAGCTTTTGAGCACAATTGCTGCTGCAGATCCAGAAAAGAATTGCTATTACATTCCTTTTCTTAAAACAGTGAAGACAATGGGGTGACATCAGAACTCTGAAAGGACAGATGTGTAAAGAAATCATTTATTCAGGTGGGGGTGAGGTAGGGGGAAGAAATACTCCATGGTGACTTTTTAGAAACTTCACCCTGTTCAATTTTCTTTCCCAGGACTGGTTGACTGCAATAAAAAAACTGGTTTGGAAAAAATAGATTAATGTAGATTAACGTAGATCTACAAAAGAGCGATTCTACATTAAAATTTAAAGGTACATAAATTCAGACCAAGCTCCTCTCCAATTTTAAGATAGTATCATTTGGGAAAGAAGCAAAAGATTCTCCCAAGTTGGACCAAATAAAATATGTCCCTAAACATCATTTCCAGAAAAAAAAAAGCCCTATAAATTATTTTGGCCCAATTTGTTGCAGTAGCATACCTGGAAGGTACCAGGCTGAAAAAAATCTGCTTTTAAGGATTATGTTTGGAGTTACATTCCACAGTTTGACCCTGGAAAGAATAATAGTTCCCGCAAACTATTTAATATTGTTACAGGTTGAATAAGGCTAGATCAGAAGTTTTATTCCAATCTTTTTCACAGCAATTATAAGTACATTAATATTTTAATATCTCTCTCTGAAGTTACATCATGACTCTCTTCTTTCTATAGTCTAACCTGTCTAACCATCAAAACCATAAATCACAAGTTCATTTTTTTTAATGCAGAAAATCCGTAAGGAGTTTTCAGTCCCTGAGGATGGATCAGAAGTCCTGGATTGCTTGTAATCAAAGTCTATGAGAATCCATTTACTTATTTGAACAGGTCTGCCTGCAAACGTTCTGGGAAAGAAAAGCATTAGAGAGCAACAAATGCATGTCACCATCTGGCTCCAGATCTCCAGCAATGGAGTCTGATTACACTTTAGAAGCTAAAAGAAATATCTAGAACAAGAGAGACTTTGCTTGCCATTTCTTCAGTACTTTGAGCTCACCAATATCTCCTTGGTGGCTTAGGGAGGATATGGAGAAATCCTCTTGACTATTCTTTCTTTTGTGTTGCTGCTATTTCTGCTCCAGCAATCCCTCAAAAAGCACCTGAAGGTCTATCAGCAGAGAAATGGAAGAGAGTCTCACAGTAAGTCCTCATGTGGAAGAGCCGAATGGATTTGCTGCTTCCAGCCTCTTTCTGCAATGCAGCCATTGAGCTGATGCCACATATACTCTGCAGATTACTCAACGAGGTGTAAGAGAGGGGGATTTGGATGCTGCTCCTGGTTTCATGCCCTTATCTCTGTGTACTTCCCACTTCTCCCATCCCGACTTGGTTAAATCACTACTTCACAAGCTGCCACTTGACAGAAAAACAGGAACTGCAGGAATAGGGGCCAGCACCTGCATCCCTCTCCTGCCCTTTTCCCATGGCAATAAAGATCCTGCTTATATGAATCCCTATCCATAAGGGAAGGGGTGACAGCCCAATCACAGATTGTGCTGCAGCACACCAGACAATGCTGTGACTTCTGCTGCATTACTGGCAAAACACAGGGAAATACTCAGAATAACATCATCACCACCTATGGTTTGTCTTTAGTTACAAAACTGCTGGTTTATAAAAACACAATATTTAAAGCCCCTCTATTGTCAAGGTGAAGGGGCTCTCTGGATCAGACAACAGACCCCATTTTGTCCCTCCATTTGGCTTACTTAATTCGTATGTTGATTCTATTTCTTGCCCCCCCTTTCTGTTTCTCTCTCCTCTTCCTACATGTGTGTGTACCACCCTTCCTCTGAGAACTCAAGATGACATACATTTTATCCTCAAAGTCACAATTCTTTGAAATAGGTCAAGCTGACAGGGTAAAAGTTCTTCAAGTGGGGACCTGAACCTGGGCATAGTTCATCTTCTTAACTGTAAGACATTCTTGAAGTTTTTTCCAACCATCATTCGCTCTGTGGCTTGCTTTCTCGTACAACGTTTAGGACATAGGCTTGATAAATCTATTTTAGCACCATATAACTTACCAGAGCCCTCTGTATCTAGTGCCCTCCAGAAGGGTTAGACCATAATATCAGTAATTTCCAGGGATCGTGGGTGTTGGATTCCAAAACAGCAGGAGGACAAGCAAACAGGCACCAGGTTGGGGAAGATAGTCGAAGCAATATCTTTGATCCAGACAATACTTGCTGCTTTCCTGAGGCATCAAAGATTAGTGTGCATTTAATGGATCATTGAAACAGAATAAATCAAAGCTAAATAATCTGTGGCCATTTATAAATATCCCCCATGGGAATATCAGAATATGTAGCCTAAACAATATTATCATAAGCTTACAGGGCCAGATAGGACAGAATTAACTGGCAGATCTATTAGCTATTATGATTGCATTTTTTTCTTTGCCTTTTTGGAAGGGCAAGAATGATGGAAGACAGAACTAATTTTGAATGCTGTTCTAACTCTGGAGATGTGGTATTAGGAATGCTGCCGGCAAAGTCGACTTCAAGCACAAGATCCCCAAGACCCAGTTTTCGGGAAAGCAAGGAGCAGCAAGCAATGCACATTTTCTTGAATTGCGAACTGGCAGTTGAACTGAGAAGTGTGTTGCGGGGGGTAATCAGAGTTTCAAGAAGGTGAGGGCATTAAGTTTAAGTACAGTGCATCAGAATGGG
>JANHZU010008942.1:144241-159181 GCA_032468055.1 Acrochordus granulatus | reverse complement strand
AATAGAACTGATTAAGTTAATTTTACTAAGTAAGCAGGATTCTTTCAATTTTTTTTGCAAGTCTTAGAAAAAGCCAGCTTCTTATGAATTCCACAAAAATCTCTTTAGTGCCACAAAAATCTCTATAGCTTTGATAGCTCCGTAATCATTGGTCAGGGCCTGTCTTTTTTAAAAGGACTGTCTTGTCACTTTCATGTTCCATTGTTCCAGTCTTAATGTAGCCTGATGGGCAATATGGTACAGACAGATGCTATGGATAAATATTAAACTGCTATAAATTCTCACTGTTAAGTGACAAAAATGAAATTCCAGATTATGATGTGGTCACATAACATCATGCTTTATGGTCTCATCACATAGCGATGGAAATTCTGGTCTCAGTTTTGGATTGCCTCTCTCTCTCTCTCTCTCTCAATTACTATAACTCGCCACTGAACATTCACTGCAACTGAGAGATATGATATCTGAATTTGCAGCTCAGTAATTATGGTTAAGATGCTGGGCTTGTCAGCCAGAAGGTCGGCAGCTCAGCAATTCAAGACCCAAGTGCTGCCATGTACTGGGGTGAGCTCCCATTACTTGCCCTAGCCCCTGCCAACCTAGCAGTTTGAAAGCATGTAAATAGGTATCGTCTCTGGTGGGAAGGTAATAGCGTTCCGTGTGCCTTGGCATATAGTCATGCTGGCCAGATGACCAATTCGGCTGTGAATCAGAGATGAGCACCGCCTCCTAGAGTTGGCCACAAATGACAATGGACACCTTTACCTTTAATTATTTGTGAATACTGTTGACTGTCATCATATAATTGACTTGTATGGCTTTTGATGGATAAGGTGGCCAGTCATGTTTGTATAAAACATTAATAAAAACATTTCCTAGACCACAAAACATCCTGCAGGCATACTTTAATTACCAATCTTGTTTTCTTTAACATTTCTAGACAAGGTTTATTATGCAATTATAGTATCCTGTTCATGGTATTTATTGTACAGCTAGATGCTCCTGTCTTTCATTTGTAACTTTCCTGATTTTTCCTACCACTTCATTCATCATTCTCTTTTTTTCACTGAAATCTGTTCAACAAGAAGATCTTGAATAGCTGTATATATCTGATTTCTTGCCAGAGATGCTACCCATTCGGAAGCTCCTTTTATCTGAAACCAACAATGCTGCATTTGTTTGAAATACTCAATAAAAGATTTTTGAAGAAAGTTTGCCTGATTTCTATTGCATAGATTGCTCATAAAGCAACACGTAATCAGGATCAACAGCTGTGTAATAAAATAAAATGCTCTAATTCACCACAAAAGAATGGTAAGTTAAGATGCCACTTTAACAGCTGTTTCATCTAACAGTAAAATTTATTGTGCAAAATACAATTTTTTTTGCTGAACTAGAACTGTAGTGCTGTGCAGACAAAGAAGCCGTGTAAATGAAAGACTCAAAGGGGGGCAAGAAGCCTCAGTCATGGCCTACATTTGGTATTTGTGTTTGCTCTGTGTGATCTGGGTATCTAAACCACATTGCACTGATTTCACATGCTTTTCTCTGGTCCTTGAGGGCCCCCAAAAGTCTGCTCTGATTTCATAGCCAGCCTCTGCTCCACCTCAGGAATGAAGGCTGTGAAGAAGATGAGGTGCTGAAGTGATTGTGAATTTTCCTGCCAGTTGGAAAAAATATCCATCAGTTGCTTCCCCTAGGTGGGTAGGGGCAGGAGCTGAAGCTAGAAGAGGTGGTTTTTGACAGAGCTTAGCCACATATCAGAGCCTTTAATAATAATTCCTGCTCCAATGATTTGGGTACAAACCTACCTTATATAGAAACAAAAAACACTCTGAGAAGTGACCCAACTCTGGGGCATTTATTTCTGCAAGGGCCTTGACAGCAGGTTGATCTAGAACAGCCCTAGCCTACAATGTTAGTATGGCTGCACCTCTCTTGTATCATGTCAGTTCTGACCCCCAGGCCAAGATAGCCACAGGGGGAGCTGGCAGCATCCGGTGAGAATGGTCTGTGCCTACAGCAGCTAAAACTGAAGAGATTCCACTCTACCGCACCACCGTGTTGTGTCATTACCATGGTTGCCACAGAAGCAACACAGACCCTGCATGGAGCAAACTTTATGTCAGGAGAAGATGGAGAACTACTTCTTTATCACAGCAGAAAGAAACCAAAGTTAGCCAGTCTCAAGAGGCAAATGGTATTCTTGGACAGTTTCCTTAGAAGAATTAGCAAAGCATCTTAGGGGGACAAGTGGCTGTGCTCTTACTATAAAATTACATATTTATTTTAAAAACATTAAAACAGCTTAATAATGTTCAATGTATCTGTAATACCTAAATGTTGATAAAAAAAAATATCAGCAACTTGCGGTTGCCATATACAAAGATAACACTGCCGCAAGTATAACACAATCAATTAGAAGAGGGAGTTCATGTGTGCCATTTCAAAATCTTTTTTTTAATGTATATTTGCTTTAGTGCAGGAATGCAAATAGTGAATTTATACCAGCTTTACCAGCTGTACGCACTGGAAATTAGTCTCCGCTACCACATTTAAAGGGCTGAGCAATCACAAATTTTCTTCATTTCTTCCAGCTTAGGTCCAAGAGAAAGGTAGGAAAGTATTGCAAAATTTGGTCCAAAGTTTTGGAATCACTTCTGCCAGTATGATTATATTACCATGCAGTTATTAAAATCTTAAATCCATAAAGGTAGTCCTCGAGTTACAATGACAATTGAGCCAGGATTGTTGTTGCTAAGCAATGTGGTTGTAAAGTAAAATAAAACCATATGACCACATCACTTTGCGACAGCAACCTGGCAGTCCTAGTTGCCATTGTAACCCCAAGATATTTCCATTCTTAAGCAGGAAGTGGCAGGGGTAACTTTGCAATAAAATTAGCATTATCTGCTTGCTTGCTGTACTTCATGTAAAATTCTTACTGATTGCTAATATAATTATAGTTCCCTCAGTTAAGCCAATCAACATTTGCATGATATACTGTATCAAAAGGTATCCAGATAATACTCTGCAGTGTTTGACTGAATTTCAAAACACTACTGTACACAGTATTATCTGGATACCTTTTGGTTCAGTATATCATATAAATGTTGATTAGCTTAATTGAGGGATATGTTGGAGTGCAAAGTGCAAGCATATGCCTGTTTGCAACACTTTGAAGTGTTTATCATCCATTGGTAACTGGTTCTACCGCGAAACTGCTCTTAGTCTGCTTTCCTTGGATATTTTCTGCCTTTTATGCTCTGGGATGCTAGAGAAGAGATCAGGCCCTTCTTCTGGGAAGGTTTCTGTTCAAGGATTTAATGGCTATTTCTAAATCAAGGCTAAATATATCTAATTCCTGCAGTCTCTCGTCAGAGGTCACCTCACCTCTTCTAGTTTGTCTGGTGGCCAGAACTGGAGACATGACTCAAACAGTGATCTAACCAAAATGATAATGGAAGCATTCTGGGGTAGACACCGAAAGTCCCTTTTTAGACATGATTTCTAATTACCAACCTTTTAAATTTTAAATTAGCCATCTTTGACCAGCTCAACAAAAGCCCACTGACTCTGCAGGCTTCGCTAGACTGGATTTTGGCAAATGGATTCCAGTGTCTGCAGACCTGCATGTCTGCCTGGTCAAACACCTAAAAATGCTTGGGCTAGACTTCTTTCCCTCCCAACTGCTACTTTCCCCGTCATTGTGTGAGAAGTTGCCTGGTAATCTTCATCCCTTTTATGCTGTGAAAGGGAATATCAGTCTTGTAGTTAATGAGGCAGGAGAAGGCAAGCTAATTATGTTCCTGATGGTGACGGAGTCCACCCTTGTGGTCCACTCCAAGCCTCACAAAGGGAGCAGCAGCCCCAGCCATGCTCTTGCTCTCAGCTCAGTGGCCCGTGGAGTCAAGAGTCATGTGTTCCCATTATACAGGGAGGGAAAACAATGTCTCCCAGCAACTCAAAAAGGGTGCTTTTCTAAAAGAGCCAAGAACAAACAGGTTTAGAAGTATTTGGCACTCCGTGACAGAAGAACATCTCACCTATCTGGCTATATCTGCTGTATATTTACAGGTATCTCGCCTGCCCAACAAACTCCCTGGTCCACCTACTCGCTATATATACGACAGATATATGTGGTTCCCACGTATCCATTCCCATGTACATTTGTGCTATAATTTTCAGACACCCACAAATTCCAAAATATGTGGAATTTCATCCACAAGACTGAGGAGGGAAGGGAACTTGTCATTTCATATTCTGCGTTGCCAACACCTCTTGTAAAGAAATGCTGGAATCCCTAAAAGGCCTTATCTGTATGGAAAGTTGGGATACACACAAATTAAAGACTGGCTTTGAACCCATCTTCTGAAGTTGTATGATAGCTCGAACCACAGCTAACCATGCGAGCTGGTTTTACCCAACTGTCTAAGTAATTTTTTAAAGGAACAAGGTGAACATGCGAATATATCCTCTCATCTTTAATGACTGATGAAGTGTGTTGTCAGATCACAGCTGAGTTAATGAAGCCTCAGAAACAACATTACAAGTGCAGGGCTGCTGAAAGTCTAGATAGACTGTAATAACCAGGAGGGGTTGAAGAAAAATTCCCCCTTTGCACAGACTGTCTTCCAGCTAGAGCTCGTGCAAGAACCTGAGCTGAAGCTGTTACCTCAGAAGCAACTCTGCTGCACCCAGCTGAGCAAAAATGAAAGTACTGAGCTGTCTAAAATAAAGCAAGGCAGGATAATAAGCTTTTCACCAACATCTGCGTAAGACGTAGCAAAAGTAACCTTTCGGTAGATGAGCAAACCTACACCAATCTAGGCCAGCTCAAGCTTTTGAAATAACCCATCATATGGCTACCAAAAGCTTGGTGCAGATTTCCCGGACCAAAATCAGAGGGCAGGAGAAAGGAGTGAATGTAAAGCTGAGAAAGGATTCTGGAGGAGCACCATGTGTGTTCAGCAGCTTGAGAGATCCAGGGCTGTCTGAATGCATAGTAACACGGTTAGAATAACTGGCTCGACG
Organism: Acrochordus granulatus; assembly: GCA_032468055.1. Taxonomy (NCBI): domain Eukaryota; kingdom Metazoa; phylum Chordata; class Lepidosauria; order Squamata; family Acrochordidae; genus Acrochordus; species Acrochordus granulatus. The sequence continues at coordinate 154,147 of JANHZU010008942.1, read as the reverse complement.
GTCTCTTTGGAACAAGAGTATGGAGCAGTGGCAAAGAAAGACAGCCCAAGAAGCTCAAGAAAGACAAAATAAGCATAGCATTCAAGTTCTGGTCAAGTCAATTGTTTTGGGAGGTACATAGATCCCACTGAATTGTCCATTTATTGCACATTTCAGTGCCAGATCTAAATATAAGCTGATATTTTACCCATTAACAATGAAGTTGTATCATTTGGACCTCCTCTGATGGCTCTATGAAATGTCCCCTTGTGGACTTCAGTGAAACGTGCTATATATTTCTGCAGAAAACTCCCAGTATAATGATGGGATGTCAGTGTTTGTTATTTAATATCTTATTGGACAGAGAGGAAACAAAGAAAAGAAAACACTGAGTTGCTATCTTCAACAGGAGCCACATAAACCTTACAACAATGACGCATAGATTCACTTTAATCCAAAAAAAGGAAATAAACTATCTTATAAGATATGCAGACAGTGAACATTACTTCTAGGTATGACCATTCAAAACATAGATGCTCATAATATTATCTATATTTGCTATATTTTATTTCCCTTTGTCCTCTTTTCTCATTCTTTCCACACCTTTCCAATCATGGCTAAAGATACAATTCCTTCAGGATAATAAGCCACAAATTTTGTAAACTGATCCATAATTGTGAAAACATAATAAAACAAATTATGTTTCTCTATAGATTGGAAATATGTTTTTGTGTGTTTTTTACTGCAACTGTTTAACACTGCTAAGCTAATAAAAAAGTATGACCCCAGAATACATTTTTACCACTTTATTGAAAAGAAAGCAAAAAGGATGAAATAAAATTTAAATACGTGACTAGTAGTAAGGAAGTATTTTATTGTTATCTTTGTGTCTCTTAATCACAAATATACACATACTTGAGAAAAAATTCTTAATTTGTAGAATTTAACATTTTGCAAACATTTTATCAAATAATGGTCTAAAATTAATATTATTTTTAAAAAACAGTATAAATATTGACACTGCTTAACTGATTTCCCCCCAAAATGTTTCAGTTGCTTTCTCCAGAATTTTTACTTCTTTTATTTTCTTGAAACCAAACAGACTAGAAGTTGCTACACTGACCATTGAGATGAGGTAGTGGTTGAGAAAGCAGAATCAACAAGAAAATCTATGGATCATTGAAAAGACCAAGTCTAGGCATAGTAAAATGCACTCTCAGGAGAAAATGAAGAAGTTTGCACCAGCTGAGGACCAGAATAATTGGTTTAAGCCACATAAGGGATAAAAATAAACATGCTCATTTTCTCCCAATGGAGCAAATCTCAGCCAGGCATGTCTCAGCTAGCCAGCCGTGTCTCTCATTTCCAGCCATGACAAAACACCACTCATGAGAAGTGCCTTCAAACTCTTGATGGTCTCCTGCTCTCTTTAAAAGTTCCTTCAAGGCAGTCTTTCCCCAAACATGATATCTTTCTGATAAGTTGTCTGTGCTAATTGGGAATTCTGGGAGGTATATTTCTGACCCAGCTGGAGGACAGTAGATTATAAAAGGCTGATTAAAGACACAATCAAAATGCTGAAAAGCAATTTGAGGTTGCGGGGCAACTTGTGCAGATTCATCTTTTGAAATCACGCTTTGGTTTTCAAGTCTGATTTCAAGATGGAGGCTATTTCAGATCTGGATGGCACGATCAATTGCAAACCTCAGTTACTGAGCTGCACACATTGGCAGATAACCTGCACAAGCATCCTCATGAAGTGAACTTTATAATGCAGCACATCAAGCTGATGAGTCCAGTTTCTGTTTTTAGCCTCACCAAATCCAGTTTCTACAAAACTGCTTATGGGAGACTTTTTAATTGTTCATTTTCATTTGTGGTTGTCTGACTAAGATCTTCTCGACCACCACCACCCAGTTGTGCTTTGCCTCACTCTCTTTCCCCAAATAAATACTCTAAATCACTCCACAGCTTAGCTGTCCCTCCTTTATAGTTCTAACCTGCATTTGTTCTTAAAGCTGCTCATATCTAGTTAGCTCTAAGAGTTTACCTTACCTTCCTTCACTTTGCAGTCTTTTAATATATTACTTTGTCCTAGATTCTCCTTTTCACTCATCTTCATTAGTCTGGTCTTCTGAGTTCTGAGCAGAGATGAAGCCATGCAAGCCAGCATTTTCAGTATTCTCTCTCACTAATTGTTGGGTCTTTCATCTTACTTGCATAGCAGCTGAAGAATTAGCAATAACTTGGTTTATTGCAACACCACATGCACTTTGATTCTTAGTACATGGGGAGGGGGAATTTTTTTTTTCAAAGATGTCTTGAATAGTTTCTGATAATGCACACAGACTTGCATTATGTTCAAACATGAGTAGAGGGAGGCAAGCAAAGTGTGCAGCCAACCCTTCTTTGGGCTGTGGATTAGGGTCAGGTTGATTTTTCTCTTTCTCTTACTTAGTGTGCGGTCATTCAAGAGTGCAAAGAGCTGTAATCTCTCAATGGTCCTGACTCCCTTACTGTAGGAAGCAGGTCTATGGCCTGGACCAGAGATATGGATTCTGGTAGTCCCAACCAACCACAGCTTCTTCACCTTTCAGGTTTAGATCTTGTCTTCTGTGTGCTTAGAGTCTTCTATATCCATATTGTAAGATATGTTTAAGACAAAATTAGAATAATTCGTCCAAGTAAAATATGATAAAATCTCAATTTAATAGAATATTTGGGGGAAGGAGTAAATCTCAGTGTCTATTAAATCTAAATTTATGCATATATCACATAATTTATGCATAATTATATATTTTCTTCTTTATATATGTTGTCCAGACTGATCAACTAAACAATGGATTTTTCTGTTATTTGGGAGGAATGCTCCCAAGTCAGATCTTGTCCATTGCATTCAGGGTCTGCTGAATAAGGGATTAATACTGTTAAAATCTAAGATTTATTGTTTGGGTATTGCTTAAAGTACTTTGCTTGCCATTCTTAGGGCAGTACAGGATGTTCAGTATCGGCATAACATGTGGCCAGAATCCTGCATTACAGATGAAATATTTTTTAAAATTCTCTTTTGTTTAATATAAAGAAAAAAAGCAAGTGAGCCACCTTTTCAGAAGGGGAGGAGTGGACAACTCCATATAGAGTAACTCTTTTTTCCAAAGCTTAGTTTAGTTTTAACCAATATATTCTCTCATCTGGCTCACGTTATTTTCAGCTCCACCACCATCATCCTCATCCAGCCCAGCCCTTTTTCCAATCCAACACAACGCATTTGGCTTCTTTCTTGGAATTTAGTAACAGGTGCATCAAACCTGCTCATGGGTGAATGAGCGTATGAATGGCATCTCATTCCATAATCCAGAGGACCTCAACCAGTAATATAGATACCAAACAGCAGAGTCCAAATGGAATCCTGTAGGATGCAACAATCCCAAAGCCTAAGAAAAAATATTCTTGCAGCATAACCCCTGCCTAACTCTGCCCAAGGCCAGCCCCACTAGATGGTCCAGAAGAATACTACTGTATAATGAATGCTATGAAGAACTGCTGAGAAGCTGCAGAGAAATATCAGGACTACACGCTTCCCATCCAGTTGCTTGTTGGTCATTCGCAAAAATGACCAAAGTAATTTGGCGAAAGCCCAAGCGAAATAAGCCCAGGTTATAAATATCCTTCAAACAGATCTGGAATTACAAAGCTATCATCTTCTCAATCCCCTGAGCCAGAAGAGAAACATTTGCGATGTGCTTAATTTCCCAGATTTACTGGTTTTAGTGTGAGATTTAACATGGCTTTCTTGGAACAACTAAGGACCTACTCCTTCTGCAAAGCATTAATAATTATCTTTAACAGTTCTCCCTCTGCCAATTTAATCAGCCAGAAAGGGCAAGAAGCAAATGGTCAGGTGTTGGGCCTCACCCTTTTCAGATGCTCGGCTGTTTATATCTTTTTGAAGAATCCAAAAGAACGGTACAAGCAGTTCCATTAATATCTTTTCCTGGCTCAGTCCTGAAATCCAAAGTCACTGGAATATGTTTGCAAAAGAAGTATAGTAACTAGTCCCAGACCACTCTGCCTGCCCCTTCCTGAGAATCTTGCAACAATAAAAAAGTCTATGCTGTGTAAACACAAGTACTTCCTGCTGCCTCCACTGCACAGAAGTGTGTTCCAAATGTGATTTAATCTCTGCTTGTTCTGATTTGCTCAGAGATTCCGCCACGTGCACTCAAGTTGTCGCACCTTCTCTTGTGTCATTGCAGCAAGTGAGAAGCTGCTGCAGGGAAAGCAAACGCTCCTGGATAGTCCAGGATTCTGAGCTCCGTTGCCCAATTTCTGCTGTAACGAGCAAGTGGAAGCCAACTGCTCTACCCTTGAACATCCTGAAGCACAGAGGCCACCTGGGGCCGGTTGACAGCCATGGGAAAAACCTATAAGCCCATCAGTTGATCAAAACTGGAGGAAAATTCCTTCTCCTGCTCTTACAACATCAGCAAAGGCCAAACTGCCCTCTGAGTTGCCTTCTTTTCCTTCATTAGAACCTGCTATCTTTCCAGAAAGAAAGAAAAAAGAAGACAAAGGAAAGCTGCAGACTCTTCAAAACAATCCGTCACCACATTCTTTCTTATATTGTTTACAAAATAATATCGCCTTTAAAAAACCAAATAAAGTAGATTCACTTCCTCAAGCTAAAAGTTAACTTCCAAAAATATCAGACAATTAAAAGAAGCAGTATTTACATTCAGTGAAATTACATTTTATTAACATTATTATTATACTCAAGTTATATAATGAGGCTCTTTGGCCATGGTATGTCCCTTGTAGCCAAGGTCATGGTAGTGGATGAAGATGAAACTGAAAATTTTGTTTAGTTTTTGGAGTTTTACAAGCTTTTAGCATCTGTTGCTCCACTCTGAAAAATACTATCCCTCAATCTGAGCTAACTGCAAGTTTAAGTACACCAGTTTCATCCCTTAAACTCTGAACCCCGCCAAAAAGAAATCAGTTAGCTCCACCAATTCCAGTGGTGTGATTTCATTAATTCATTCATGGAAATTCTGAGGCATTATAGAGACACTTGGCAACTTATAAAAATTAAAAATATAAGTATTACAAAATACAAAAATATTGATACCTCCATAAAAACACATCCACCAGGGACAATCAAAATCCAGACACACAGTATTTGTATACACAAATACACAACAGTATTTGATGGATTTCATATAGCATCTTGGCCCAATGATTAAGGGAAGAGCCAGGTCTTGTAGGCCCTGCTTAAAGGCCCTTTGATCTTTGGGGATGAATGGGAGAATGCAGTTCAAAGTCTTGACAATTAAGACCGCTTGCTGACTTCTCTCCCTGAAGCTTAAGCAGAGTGGAAGGAACAAATGCAGCCTTGGAAAATACTTACTCACTTCTGCACTGAAAATTACAATGTGTAAAAACTTTGGAAGGTGTCTGGAGTGACACATAAGGTTTGGTGGCTTCAAGTTGCCATGGGATTGTAGCTTGTATGCACCTTTGATACCTAAAATAACTAGCAGGTTTGTGATGGAACAAAGATCTTCCTCCTCCTTAACATCCAAAGCAATGATTTTAGTTAACCTATAGAAGAATACTGGAATTAATTACAGAACAGTGCTTACTAGATATGTTTATCCCAAGATAAACAAGCATACCCAGGCAGAACATGATCAAAATTTTCTGCTTTACAAAGTGAACTTTGGGACTTAGAAGGCAGGGGCTCAAATTCATGGGCTGAAGAGTGCAAGCAAATCTGACTCCTGAAGTCAGAGACATGTGAATCTGAGTCTGGCAGGTCCTTTTTAAAGGAGTCAGAAGGTAAACAACAATCAGGAGTCTTGTAGTATCTTTTCAATTAAATTTTATTAAGATGCATGGAGGAGCTAAACATATAAAGTATTTAAAGTGGGGTGAGGCAGAAGGAGAAAGTGGGGAGAAGACAGGCTAGTTGTGCAGATTCAGGTAACAAATGAGAGTCTGAAAAAGTGCTACCAGACTCCTCTTGATTAACATATTTCTCTTTCTACAACTTCAGAAGATTGGGGTTATTAATTTGAATCCTCTATTTATGACTGTGTATGAGGGAAATTATAATACTTCAATAATTCTGAAGTTAAATTTGCACTAATTGGTAGTATAAACTCTTCTGATTATTTAATAGTGTCATCAGTAATTTGAATGGTGCCATCTCTACATGTTGGGCTTAGAGCAGATATTCTATTACCCGCTAAAAACCACTGGACTATATTTTTGCTCAAAGTGTCTCATATATGGCTGAAGGCAGGATACTTCAAGCTGTTAATACTGTCCACTATATCCTCATACAAGGCACAAGAAAAGAGTTAATGAAGGAAGTTCTATCTAAGAGTAAACTTCCCAAAAGATTTTGTTAGCCTGAACACCTTGAGCTATATGTCACAGCCACAGTGCCATAGTGAGGAAACAAAGTTGAATTTGGTAGATCCTTTAATATTGGCATCTCAGGACAGATTGTTTTTCTGCTTGTTTTTATCTTTGCATGGAGTATCAACAAATTTACACAGTCCCTCCTGGTTTGGATGGCGGTGATGAGGAGAGAAAAAGTCACACAATGATAATATGTAATCTGAGCTATTGTGTTACGTTCTGAAGGTCAAAGACAGTTATTCAGTGTATTGTTTGCTAATAGGGTAATGTTTATAGTGTGATGTAGACTCAACAATCTGCGGTTATTGTGTTTTGGGCAATGCCTTAACAAGAGCAAAAATGTATTTAGTATTCCCTCAAAGTCCAATATAACTATGTAAAGCATGCGTAAAAAAACATCCAGCTATGTTTTTATCACTGTTATTTTCCTCACAACTAGTAGTGTTGCTATATACAGTACCTTTAGACTGATTCTCTGTTAAATAATAAAGCTTATACATTTGGGGAAAAAACTTCTAGAAGGAGCTTAATCCAGGTTACTTTGGGTTAAAACAGAATTGGTCATGCAACATTTGTCGGGTAGCAAAACTTTAACTATTTGTTTTATTAAATAACACAGATGTATTTATTTCAAAACATAGAAAACTATCCACTTTATTAATGCATTGTGCAGGCTACGACTTTAACTTTTACACTGTGGGTTTAGTCCAACCTTTTGGCTTGCCTGGGCTGCATTGAATGAAGAGGAGTTGTCTTGGTACACACATAAAATATATAGTTAATTCATATAAATATTGCTGAAAATTACATAATAATGTTCAAAGTTTACAGTCTCACTGGGCTGCATTACTAGCTGTCCAAGGCCACTTTGGCCCATGGGTCAATGCAGATTGGACACGGCTGGTTTAAACTGAAATTGAAATGCACAAGTATGACAGGATAGTCAAAGAAGTAGAGGCACAACATTTGATGAGTTCTGAAATTAATTTGGAGATTTATTTTTTTGTGTTTCATTGATTTTATCAATATCAATGCATCAACTTTATTTTTTGTGTTTCATTGATTTTATCAATATCAATGCATCAACTTCTGCATTTGATATTGAGAATCAGGAAGCATACAAGTTTAATAAATGATGATGGCAATAACAGAGAAAAAGTAGTAAAGCAGATATGGATTCATAATGAGAAGGGAATTGAAGCTAAATTATCTCCATGTAACCGACTTCATTAGTATCCTGGGTTTCATCCCAACACTTCTTTTTTCTTGGCTACTCCCATCTTTAGTCCAAATTTATGTCAGGATAATGTAAAGCATTTAGGAGAGATGTTCCATCAAATACATTAAAAACATTAAAGCAGCTATATCCTCAGGAAGACTCAAAGCAGCTGCTTTGAAGAATTCTCCCAGTTAACCCTACAATCACATTCCACATACAAAGAACATTTCTAATGGGAGTAAGCCACTGGCTGTCAAACGTAGTCTACTTCTGATTATAGACATCAGAATAAAAGAGAAATAATCTAGTTGATGGCAAAAGTTGAAACCCCTTAGATATTAGCCTGAATGAAGTTACCTGAATCAATATATCTTAGTATCCTAATTATCTTTATTAGCATCTGAATCCCAGATTTAATAGTTAGGATATTGTTTATCACTTTTATATATGTTTTCTCCACAGACTTTGCTCTTAAAGTCAGATTTCTATCTAGAGTATGCTTTGTGAAAATTTTAAACATCAGTCATTATAGTTAGGTAGATCTTTTAGAATATTATCATAATATTAATTATTCTTGCTTTTTTTAAAGTGAAAAAATATTTATTTATTTTAGAAATGTAAATGGCTGCCCATATTACATTTGAACTATAGGCAGCTAACAACAGTCTGCAAAAAATATAATAAAAACTCGAAAAATGAAGCAAAAACCAAAATTAATCATAGTACAATAACCTACACCATCTAACAAACTAAACCACACAGATCAAACCTACTCAGGCTCATCTCACATCAGAACCTATTATTCTCTTCAACAATGGGATTAATTATACTTAAATTGCTAATATCTGGAATAATTTGCTGCCAAATTTTAGACCTTCTTTTAATTTCAGAACAATATTGTATATTATTGTACATAAATTTTTTTGATTGTAAAAAAAGGTCATATAATTTTGAAGAGAAGAGACAAGACAAGATACTATGTTAATAATTATTGATAAAAAGCTATCTGGAGGATTAGTTTTTAAGTATGAAATCTGGATAGTTGTGTTTTTGATATGTGGTAAATATAAAGGCTACCCCAAGGGAGAAGGATTGTGACATCCAAGTAGGATGCTGCTCTACTCTTGGTTTCCATGAGAGCATTCTCATAGTGTCCGGATGCTCCAGGCCATGGTGAGAAAACTGCAGGAGGAACAGTGAGCTTCAGCCTATCAAAAGATTTCCAGTTTCTACAGAGGCTCACTTTATGCTTTCCAGTCTCTGACTGAAGCTTGTATATCTGATATTCATTTAATTCAGGTTTAACTCAGGTATTCGATGCCAAATAGATGAACTTTTGTTATTAAAGAAGTTATTTATTAGATCAGGTTCCTCAAGCCAAACCACATGCAGATGCATCAAGCCTCAGAGTTCCCCAGCCAGCATAGTCATGGTTGAAATTTCTGGGAATCAAACCCCACATATCTGGATATGATTTACTTTGGAAACTATATTTCATTAATCACCAGATGGTTGTCTATTGTCTCTGCTACCAGAAGCAGTATACTCACATCCTGTTTTGGGCTTCCTATAAGCAGCTGCTGCTGAGATGATTTGTCTGCCCTTGTGGAGAGACAGTGCTGAGTACTGTACATAAATTTCTGGTCTTATCGCACAAGGCTTTTACATCTTTATTGTATACAGAATGTGGGAAAAAATAAAAAGGGAGAAAGAAGGTCCATAAAATGGATTTATATTTAAAGCGCTAATAACTAAGGGATAGGTGTTGACCCCCAGAGAAAGAGAAATTGTTGTTCTTGAATAAAGGATGAAAAAGTAGGGTTTGAGGTCATGAAAAATCTTGGCAGCAGATGGAAATAGTGCCTGTTGCCTGCCTAGATATTACACGGTGTGCGGCTTTACCATAGCTGCTGAGACTCAGCATTAGGGTCTTCCTCCAGCTTAGCGGTCAATCTCTGTGCACTTCTCCATTGCAACAGTATTCCATTCAATAGAGAGATTCGTGTCTTCACTGACACTGCAGATCCCCAACTCTTAGTCACTGGAGTTAAAGATCACTCTGGGGACTTCAGCATCTGAAGGCCATTGCAAGTAAGGACACATCATGGTGCATTCAACTCAATAGCATTTGTTAACCTTGATGAAGAAAAGGAGAAAGAAATGGGGAAAGGAGAATCTCTTTCATTGTTGTTGTTGTTCAGTCGTGCAGTTGTGTCCGACTCTTCGCGACCCCATGGACTGCATTATGCCAGGCCCCCCTGTCTTGCACTGCCTCCCGGAGT
>JANHZU010008942.1:109011-125767 GCA_032468055.1 Acrochordus granulatus | reverse complement strand
GGAGGGACAGATATTGAAGCTGAAGCTCAAGTACTTTGGCCACATAATGTGCAGGGAGGACTCATTAGAAAAGACTGATGCTGGGAAGGATTGAAGGGAAGAGGAGAAGGGGACAGCAGGGGATGAGAGGGATAGATAGCATAGTCAATGTGATGGGCATGGGCTTGGGAAGACTCCGGGAGGCAGTGCAGGACAGGGAGGCCTGGTGTACTGCAGTCAAATGGGGTTGCAAAGAGTCGGACACGACTGCACAACTGAACAACAAAAAGCAGATGCTTCTGATGCACTTAAAGCAGTATTTCTCACTTTCAGCAACATCAAGTTGAGGAATTCTGGGAGCTAAGGTCCATACAACTTCACGTTGCTGGGTTTGAGAAAACTAGCTTAGAGGACTGACAGACAGTTTTCAGACATTCCAAATCCTCCACATTGTTAAGAGACACTGTATGCAGAGAACCAACTGCCCAGGCCTCACAGCCAGAGAATCCTCCTAATGACACCTAATTCAAAGCATATTGAAAGGTTTCGGAAATGTCCTGCAAAACTGCCTGTTTCCAAATTCAAGAGCCACCATAAGGCTTGTCTTTTTGGATTGACTTGTAGCAATCAGGGGTAGAGGGCAAAGATCAACAGATTGGAATACAATTTGGTATTTGGAGCATTTCTTTGTTTGATTTTGTTCGTGTCTTTCTCCCATTCATTAGTCCACTTCCTAAGTCTCTGGGCAATAGCAAACAAATGAACCACTGAAGATGCTATCTGAGTTCATACAACGCCCCTTGTATGCATTGACGTAACTGCAATGACTTCTTGAACATATTGATTCTGTGTGGGGAGTGAAGCCAAAAGCTCATGTCAGCAAAGTTCATAGGTTTTTGTTCTTCCCTGTGTGGGTGGCAGTCAGATGTTTGTGTCCTGGAGCGGTCGGCTGACTGCATTTGCTTTGCTCTAATAGACTGAATAGATGACTGTTGAAATAGAAGGGTAAGCGCAGCAGCTCTTAATTTCTAACCTACCTTAAAAGCATTTGCTCCTTAGTTATTAATTAAGGCTACATCCTTCTAATAAAACATTCAAAGAATTATTTTTTGTCCAGTGGCCATCTTTATAGGCATTTCACTTTAACCATTTATTTAGTCTAATAGAAGTTTATTATGAACACAAATAACCTCCTAGCAAAAGGGAAAAGAGCTGACATGTAATGTTTCATTTTGAGGTCAAAAATAATTATTGTGCCATTTATTTTTCAAGGACAGGCATGTTGTGATGCTAAAGTCTAAAGCAAAGTACATTGATTTACAGGAAATTGCTCACTTCCATGGTAGTCATTTACAAATGTACTTTTAGAGGCTCCCTCAAATGCTGATAAGGTTTGTACTCATCTAGCCACATCCATCTTTAATAACTTCAAAGGCCCTTTTGGAGCAGTTATGCCTACTGTTGGTATTCAAAGCTCAAGAAATGCTACCTTTACAATCTTCTCATGTAGGCAAAGCCCAGCTGCTTTACAGAAATGTATCTGCACTGGACAATGGCTTTCCCTAAACTGGTGTCCCCCAGTGGCCATGCTTGGTAGAGATAATGGAGTCTCTAGTTCAATCATGGAAAACCTATGGCGCACGTCAAAGGAAATGTGATGACATTTTGGGTGACATGCCAATGGTCACCAATACCTGACAACTATTCTTTAAAGCATGTCTTATTTTTGTGGGATTTTCAGAGGTTAGGGAGACCATACAAAAATGGGGTGTGCTCTCACACAGGCTCTAGAGTTTAAACTCTCCAAAAGTGCTCATACTTGGCTTCCAGAGCCTCTGAAAATTGCACGAGAATGAGGGGTGCTTTCACACAATTTTTGGGGCTACAGAGGCTGTTCAGTCATGTCCTCTGCCATCCCCTTCTCCTTTTGCCTTCAATCTTGCCCAGCATCACAGACTTTCCAATGAGTCCTCTCTTTGCATTAAGTGGACAAAGTATTTGAGCTTCAGCTTCGGAATCTGTCCTTCCAGTGAACAGTAAGGGTTGACTTCATTTAGGATTGATTGGTTTGATCTCCTTGCCATCCAAGGGACTCTCCAGAGTCTTCTCCAGCACCACAATTCAAAGGTATCAAAGTGCTCAGTCTTCCTTACAGCCCAACTCTTACAGCCATACATTACTACTGGGAAAACCATAGCTTTGACTATACAGACTATTGTCGGCAGGGTAAAGTCTCTGCTTTTTAATATGCTGTCTAGCTCTCCTCCCAAGGAGCAAGCGACTTTTATTTTCATGGCTGCAGTCACTGTCTGCAGTGATCTTGGGAGCCCAAGAAGGTGAAATCTGCCACTGCTTCCATTACTTTCCCTTCAATTTGGCAGGAGGTGATGAGACTGGTTGCCATGATCTTAGTTTTTTGAATGTGAGTTTCGAACCAGCTTTTTCATTATCCTCTTTCACCCTCATCAAGAAGCTCTTAAGCTCCTCTTCACTTTCTGCCGTTAAGAGTGGGATCGTCTACATATCTGAGATTATTTCTCCTGGCAATCTTAATTCTGGCTTGTGAAACCCAGTCCAGCATTTCACATGATGTACTCTGCATATAAATAAGCAGGGTGACAACATACAGCCTTGTTGTACTCCTTTCCCAATTTTGAACCAATCCATTGTTCCATGCCCAGTTTAACTGTTATTTCTTGACCAGCACAGATTTCTTGAGAGACAGGTAAGGTGGTCTGGTACTCCAATCTTTTAGAATTTGCCAGTTTGTTGCAATGCGCACAATCAAAAGCTTTAGCATAGTCAATGAAGCAGAAGTAGATGGTTTTCTGGAATTCCCTTGTTTTTTCTATGATCCAGTATATGTTGGCAATTCCTCTGCCTTTGAAATGCAGCTTGTACATCTGGTAATTCTCGGTTCACATACTGCTGAAGCCTAGCTTGTAGTATTTTGAGCATGACCTTGCTAGTGTGTGAAATGAGCGCAATTATAGGGTAATTTGAACATTCTTTGGCACTCCCCTTGTTTGGGATTTGAACGTAAACTGACCTTTTCTGATCCTGTGGCCACTGTTAAGTTTTCCAAATTTGCTGGCATGTTGAGTGCAGCATTTCCACAGCATCATTTTTTAGGATTTTAAATAATTCAGCTGGAATATCATCACCTCCTCTAGCTTTGTTGTTAGTAATGTTTCCGAAGGCCCACTTGACTTCACACTCTAGGATGTCCAGCTCTATATCAGCAGTCATACTATTGTAGTTATCAGGGACATTTAGATCTTTCTTGTATAGATCTTCTATGTATTCTTGTCACTTCTTCTTAACCTCTTCTGCTTCTGTTAGGTCCCTACCATTTTTGTCCTTTATGATGCCCATTTTTGCATAAAACATTTCCTTGATATTTCCAGTTTTCTTGAAGAGCTCTTTCCTTGTCTACCGTTTTCCTCTTATTTCTTTGCATTGTTCAATTAAGAAGGCCTTATCTCTCCTTGCTATTCTCTGGAAATCTGCATTCAGTTGGGTATATCCCTTTCTCCCTTGCCTTTCACTTTCCTTCTTTCCTCAGCTATTTCTAAAGCCTCATCAAACAGTCACTTTGCTTTTTTGCATTTATTTTTCTTTGGGATAGTTTTAGTAGCTACCTCTTGTACAATGTTATGCACTTCTGTCCATAGTTCTTCAGGCACTCTGTCTACCAGATCTAATCCCTTAAATCTATTCCTCCCCGCCACTGTATGATGGAGGTCATAGTGGTTTTCCGTGCCTTCTTCAATTTAAGCCTGAATTTTGCAATAAGCAGCTCATGATCTGAGCCAGTCAGCTCCAAGTCTTGTTTTTACTGACTGTATAGAACTTCTCCATCTTTGGCTGAAAAGAATAGAATCAATTTGATTTTGGTGTTGATCATCTGGTGATGATGATGTGTAGAGTTGTTGGAAAAGTGTATTGTTATGACCAGTGAGTTCTCTTGACAAAATTCTGTTGGCCTTTGCCCTGCTTCATTTTGTACTCCAAGGCCAAACTTGCCTGTTATTCCGGTTATCTTTTGACTTCCTATGTTAGTATTCCAATCCCCTATGATGAAAAGGACATCTTTTTTTTCGTGAGTTCTAGAAGGGCTGCAGAAGAGCATTCTCCAAAGCTGCTTCAAGAACAAAGGCCCTGTGCAACCCAGAACAACAGAAAGAGATCACCACCTGAAGTGGTGCATGGCTGATCCTGGGGAGTGCTGGGCTGTGGGAGCAATTGCTCCATTCTCCAAGGCTCATGTGCCTTGTGGAACAGTGCAAGCAATGAGTGGCAACAGTGGCCCTCAGGCAAGTTCAGACCCAGTCTTGGTGCTGCCACTGAGTATCATTGTTTAGGGTGGCTTAGATAGTAAGGAGAGAATTGTTTCTCTTTTGCTCAGGGGTATATGCTGTGTGACGTATCAGCTGAGTCAAGTCATTCTAAATATTCTGAATTTTTGATCCACTGAGCCCAAAAGGTTCACCATCACTGCTCTAGTCTAAGGCATCTGGAAATTATCAGGTTGCAAAAGGCTGTCATAGAGAGTAAAAGAAGAGATAGCAATACTACTAGATTTTAGGCACTTTGTTAATCTGATCATCACCATTTAGTTGAAAAGTAATGCATAATATTAGAATAGTAAAGTTGATATGACTGAAACAAAGATTAGCTATCACACCTGTCCACAAGTGGTGTTTAATAAAGCTTACTGTAGCCTACACTTCATATCACAAGAATCCAATAAGAAACTTCAATTTACAAATGATGTCCTTCAGTAACCTGTAGAAGTTAGTAAGCATAACTAATCCCTTATATAACTTCTATGATAGTAATGGATGTTTTGATTACTTAGTACTTTTAAATCTGCTTCACATTGCTTTTTGACCTAATCCTGTGCACATACAGGCATCCAATAGCAGCGGTAATGACATTATTAAATTTATTTGCTACCCATCTGTGACTCTGGGTAGCTTACAATAAAGTGTAAAAATCATGATGTGTATGATGTCATTAATTTCCCCTGCTTTCCCCTATGGAGATTTATCCAATCTCAAAATGGTGTGGGCTTCGGTAAGTGAGACAGATCATCTTGCCTTTCAAAATTGTGTGCAAATATATTTTATTTATAAAAGTTGCCCTTTATAAAAGAGAAAGTTCAAGATATTGATATGTAAGACATGTTTTCATAGATTTCTCAAATTTAAAAGAAAATAGTACCATTTAGTTTGTTAATATTAATGAACTAATGAAGCTAATTAAGATGACTAACTTTTATTACAAAAAAATCGAAACAACTCAGAGAAGTGGCTTTAAATATTTTTAAATTTTGAAGCCACAGATTTTTATCTGTTCATTACTTCACCTGGAGGTCATTGAAATTAATGAATAAAAGAAATGCAATATTATTTGTGAGCTGCTGAGAGTGGTTTCTGAATTCAGTGGCGTATAAATGTAATAAATAAATATTCTATAAGTGAATATGATTTTATTATTTAGATTTAGATGCAGATACTTTATTGGCTAGGAATCATTACACACAAGGAATCTGATTCGGTACAGCAGCTTTCAGTGTACTTGCAAGACAGAAGTAAATAAAATTATATAAACAAATAAACAAAATTATGTATTCAACAGTGTGCATCCAAAATGTGCAGCCAGTAGAAAAGGAAATGAACCACAATCCTTTGATAAGTATGTATACACATTAGACAGAATTTCTGGATTAATTATAAACTAATTTATAATTATTTATTTGCTTTTTGAACAAAGAATGAGTACAGAAATAAAAATATATTTGTATTAACAACTGCACTTTGAAATAAGTGTCCCTGGATTTTTTTTTGTGATTTTTGCAAGTTATGTGATTTTTTTTGCAAGTTGTGATTTTTGCAAGTTAAATTTTTGCTTTTGTTGTTAAATTGCCAGCATATTCCAACTTTGGCTAGTATGTAAAAGAGATGGCAGAGCTTGTTTCTCAGTAGAATCCTTTCAGGTTGCAGGTCAATACACAATGATGAAATATCTTCCCATAACCAATTTAAAAATCTCATCAAAGATAAAACTACATTCACAGGGTTGGCTAGAAAAAGCCTACATGAATCTTGATCCAGGGAAGAAATAGGGTTTTAAAAACCATAACCCTTATCAAAATGATAACTGATCATTATGAATTGTGAATAAACATGTAAGAATTCCAACAAGAATGTACAATATACTTTGCAGAAATCTAATTATTCCAACAAGAAGATTCGACAGTAAACATGGTCTTACTTGGGATTTAAGCCTCATCCATCCTTTGGCAATAAAAGTATTTTTAAGAACAAAAAAGTTTCAAACTGGATTGGGGCTCCCAAGGAATCGAGAGGAGGTGCCCATAATGCTTTTTTAGTGCTGAGCAGCTTTGTATATGCAGAATGGGAACTCTGTCAAAATTTTCTCTAATGAAGAATTAGAATGAATCCAAGCCTTACTCTTTATTTGACCTGTGCTCAGTTGTAGTGTTGCAAAGTCAGAGAAAACATGTAGTATATAAACATTCAATAATTAAAACTAAGTGATAAGTTATTTCTTGCCCAACCCCAATAAAATAATTAATTTTATTCATTAGAATCTCCTACATTTATCGTTTCCAGGAATCATGGAACCACACAGGTTGAGAACCTTTGTTTCTTCTTAGATATAGTCAGAGTCGCCTCAGACAACAAAATGGGCAGCATGTAAAGTTAATAAATAAATTTTAAAAAATCAATATGGCATTCTAAATATTCTCAGTTCAGGCTTTAATTTTCCTTGGTTTATTTTTTGGCATTGTATATTATTTTGATATGAAATATATTTCACTGATTATTTTGTCTCGTTTATCTAATAGTTCAAATGTAATAATATCCTTGAAGATTTCAGTTTCATTCTCTTATCAACAGAGATCTGCAAGACCTGGCAAACTTGAAACAGCTATTTCAAGTTCAGATTGGATTCCCTGACATTACTGTAAGTGACACGATGCTGATCCAATCCTGTTGTATTGGTTCCATGCAAATAATTACTGCCCAATCCCACACTTGTTGACAGCAGCCCTGCATGCAATAGAGCTGCTCACAAGTGACTTGCAGAAAATGGCAGTTTTATTTGTATTTCAGCTAGAAATGTTTCCATCTTGAAACTTATTTCAAATTATCCCGAAGTTATAAATTATGAACTGCTACTCTGGATGTAAATGTTACATCTTGCACCCTTTCACCCTTAAACTAACCTTTCTGCTTTTCTTTAGCACAGTCTTTACTGCTGCATGCAAGCACTATGAAATGAGGCAGAAAATCACTCTAAAGTGAATCAAATGAAAAAGAGGTCTTTACATAGCCAAATACATCTTAACAAATGGATAGAATCCTTTAAGAAATATTTCAGTTGCTGAATGAAATTTAGAGTTCCATCTAAAATTGTCCTTTCAGCTCTGTAAGATAATTCATCACATCTAAAAATATTAAAGAACATTTAAATAATGGGAACTATCCTGGTGTTCTTAACCAATTTTGGTTTCCTTAACCAGGAGACAGTCTACCATTTATGCCAGGTGGAAAAAAAGCCTATCAATGTACCCTTTCCTTCTCAGTTCCAGGATGGGATAGGTGGGATGCATTAACCAGATCAACCCTTCTTGTCAGCCCCACTTATTCCCTGTGCAAGGGAGGTTTTAGATCTGCACTGGGGAGTTGTACTTGGGAATTATCCCAGCATTTTCAAACTAGGCAGCACAGGATTGCTAAATTACACAAAGGGTCTACAAGGGGAGAACAGACTTCCCAGGAAAGACAGTCAATTCTCCAATATTTGGGGGATTAATTGGCATATTGGGAGAGCAAAAAAAGTGACTGTAGAAAGGATACAACTTTTAAGATGTTTTTAAAAATGAAACAATCATTTCTGAAAAGCTATCCTAATCCACTGCTATTATAAAGGCAACAACAACTGGAATCCTGTCCTTCTCCAAAAAATTTACTCCTTCCAGAATTTTCTGGTTTCTTGCTTGCTAAATCAATAAGCAAATATTTTTTTAAAAAAGTAGGAGTATCAGCATTGGGATTTTAATCAAGTAAACCAAAGTGTGGTTTGCTCACAGATTCAATGTAACTTGTTAAAAACTCTCAAGAGGAGAATAGCAGGGCAGATCAGCAAACCTCCAAAATAAGAAAATGCTTTGGTTCCACCATTTATTTTACCATCATAACAAAAAGTAATCTGAATTATCACAAAGCATTCCCTAATTGTAATAAATTACTTTAAATGCTGTTACCTGTTTGCAGCATAGCTGTCATCCAGCAGCACAGTTTAAGCCCAAAAAAAGTCAATGGAATTTCAGCTAAATGCATGTATGCAACCCAAGTAACAGTCTTTGCCTGTTTCAAAGTTGCGTATGTCCACTCTCATGTTACGCAGTAAACTTATTAAGTGGCGTGTTTTGGGTTGTAAGATTAGGAGAGAAGTGACTGAACTTGATGTGGAGATCTATACAATATAGTTTCTGGATCTTTATAAGCATTTTCAGGATTCATCACAGCAGCATATAGTTCACTGTAAGCTCTGCACACCAATTCCGTGGACTGTTTTATTATCTGTTGTCTAAAACATAATCAAAATTAGACATATAAATATACAATTGATGACAATAGAGTGAATATTAAAAGTCTCTTGAGAGAGATTCTGACCCTTTTTTCTTTTAGGTAAAAAAAAAGTCATTCTAACAGTCCCCTGCTCTACCCACCATAAATGAATACAACCTCTGGGGCAGAAGGCAGATGCTCTTGTCCCTCATAAGGCAGCAGCAGCAGGATGGCTGAGGGTCTACCCAATGCAAAGCTACATGACTTCTGGGCCTGACTTCTTCCCCCAATTATTCAGCAGCAATGCAAGAGTTGTGCTTTGACCTCTGAAACAGCCACAAGATAAGTCTTCCTTTTATGAATTTTTATACATCCATACCTTATAATGATGATGATGGAAATTGCAGCAATCTGTTTAATCATTCTGTGACTGACTCCCTGTACCTGCCCCATGTCCATTTTCTATGCTGGTACAATATAAAATTTGCAGCTAAACATACAAAAGCATGAGGATATTGTAGATATACCTCCTTTACTCCCCAAACATGGTGTGGCGTAAAAGAGCTATGTAAGCAAAAATAAAAGATGAGTACAAACAATTTCCTAGCAAAACTACTGCAGGATCCTCATTTAAAAGATGAGTCTTTCAGCCAGACAACCTTGAGGTAAAAGTTTGTTTCCAAAATGGTAATGCTACCTGCATTGCAGATACAAACACACTGAATGACAATAAGCTGTCATTCTCCAGTATATCTGCCAGTTGGGGGGGAGCAGCTTAAACATGCTTAGTTCCCTAAACAGCCCTCTCATGCTTGAGCCTATGGCTGTGATTCATATGTGAATCACATGCAAAGGAAAACAATGGATTCTGATACTATCAAAGAAAGGAAAAAGAAAATAAAAGGCTTACTTAATAGCTGTGCTCAGGAGAAAGTTTAACTGTGGCATTAACAGACCATCAGGAGCAGACAAATAACGATCAAACTGGACCTGTCACATGGAAAAGGACAGATAATAGTCATTGTGTTATCCTCAAAAGATGGGCCAACTGTGCAGAAGGCAAGAACTAGAACCAAAAGGTCTCCAAATGTATTTTGAAGCTCCAGGGAGGGGAGAATCTGGAAAAACAAAAAGACCACTGATCCCAACTACACCTCAACCAAAGCTAAGCAGCAGCATGAAGATGCTTCATCTTAGCCCAATACTTAGACTGGGAAGCAATCATTTGTGTGAGGAAAGAGGGTCAGTCAGCCTATCTAACTTTTGCTCTCTTCTCACTTGCCTAATCCTAAACATAGCTTCTTGCTATGTAATAGCATATGGGTTAGATTCCGCTGCCAGAAAAAAAAATCCCTGCTCCTTAATCATAATCCTTAAAGTCTGTATCAATTTATTTCTTTTTCCAATTTGAATTAAGTCATCAACAGCTGTCAAATTTAAATGTATCTTGAAATAATAGTCTAACTTTTATTAAATGTATATGCTGCTGAAATCCAAAGACTCTTGGCGGCTAGCTTTTGCCCTAGAATGCAATTTCTGAAGTCTCTCGTGTTGTAAAACAATACTGATCTATTATATCTATATAATTTATTTGAGGAACACTGATATGAAAATGATCAGGAAATCTCAATCAAAGTTATGTCTTTCTTAACATCGTAAGAAAATATGTGGATTGACTAGACATAAGTGAAGAATTAAATTCTAAAATATCTTTATGGTATAGTGAAATATTACATATCCCTGGGTTCCCATGATTTACTAAGCCGACAGACCCCAAAAAAACAGGAATGGAACTTTAAGAACATCTGGCTCACCTTTTGTTTTTTTGATTTTCCTTTATTTCTAAAAGCCCAATTTTAGATTGAAAACTCCCCTGGAGTTTAATCACTTAAATTAGCCCTCTGATATCTAGAAGAGCACAATATAAATAATGACAATCCAATAATAAAGAAGACTAAAACACCCTTTCTCAAAAGCCTATCATAGTCTTCACCTCTCCCGCCCCCTGCACAACACAACTGAAAATGACTTATCTCACCATTGCAGCTTTAAATGACATTGAATCCATACTGGGCACATTAGCCAAAGGACCCTAAAATTAAAAGAGAGCTAATTTTAAATGAATAATTCCATAGAATTAGCATCTTAACAAAATCAAGTAAAAATGACATTTCAGCATGCCCTAAAATTGTAGCCTATTGAAGGTATTTATGAAATCATGCAATTATTACATTGACTGAAATTTGCAGAGCCCAAGTACTATAAATCTTTAGATCAAATTCTGAAATTAGCAATTTATTTATCTGGTGAAAGATAACCAAATTAAGATCACTAATAAGGCAGCTCTTGACTTTATAGATCAGAAGTATGGAGGACAACAAATCTATAATTCCACTGATAATGTTTCTATAGGTATATTCATGGAAAATTGTCCTACAGAAAGGGAAAAAAGGTACAATTTTTTGTAAGTTCCTAGACTTAAATAAAATATAAATTAAGGAAATTTTAGGCAGAAAGAAAGTACAGTATATATAAGAGATAGAAAAGAAGCTTGTTCAGGCAGTTTCTGAGAAATTAGAATCCAGGATATGCAATCAAATACTGGATGATCAAAATTGAGATATCAGGCAAATCTCCTGATTTCCAAGTTTTAAGAAGGCCAGCGAAAACAAACCTCCTTCAGTGTGACTTATACAACAGAGTTAAGAAAAACTGAGTATATCACAATGGGAAAAATTCAACAAGCACTTGAATTACAAAACTATGCTATTTTTTACAAGATGGCTTTGTGCTTTAAAACTAAAATAATGCATTTCTTTCCATTATTTAAGAACTGCCAAGGACATAAGTAGCCACTGCTTATCTTCATGAACTGGAGGTTAAGAAACTTGACATGAAAATTACAAACAAAGTAAATTCCCAGTCATGTGTGGGCAAGCAAATGGAGACAACCATACCTAATCCAAGTTAAAACTTAAAATAAAACTCAAACCACAGAAATTCAATCTATCCTTTTGCAGCTGCGTCTTTTTCAGATAGGTCAAGGTCTCACAATTGCCTTAAAAACATACTTGTTGACATCCCTTTGAGGTCTCTTAAAAGATTATAAGCAATCTATCTTCTTCCCTGTGTGGGAGATTGGGTCAATTTGGAGTTACTTTTTGTTAAATAATTCTATCTGCAGGTCTAGTACCCTCTAATTTCATTTGATTGAAGAAAGTTTTAAATGTATTAAAATGGAAAATATTAATTTTATATTATCAAAATTGGTTTGGGTAATATATTTTCCATTTTAATACATTCATTAATACCTCACTCAAATTTCAAAGTCCTAAGACATTTCTTTTCCAACAAGTACTTGTTTATTGATTTGAAATTCAGAATTGCATTTATCTTAGTATGTCAAACTTAATATGTTAAATTCCATTTATCTTAGCATGTTGCTTCACTGAAAGCATTATTTTAATATCTCCTCTTTCTCACCCATGCTTATGTCAACGTAAAGCAAAATGCTGTCATATATTGTTTCTAAAGAGGAATATAAAGATAACCTTGATAAAGAAATGCAAGAAATGTTAAGAGAAAATAAATGACAACTCGGTCCTAGAACAGGAAAAGTATGAAAAAGAAATGCAAGATAACCCCTGCCTTTAGAAAGGGATGAGGGATACTCTTGTGGGCTTTCAAGATTCTATCATTATGCCCTTCAACGCTAAAGAAAAGTCACATTCCTGAAATCTTTATTCTGTCTTTTTTTCTGACCTGGCCTACGTGAAGGGCTAACCCTTATAGGGTCATCTGCAGGCACTTAATTGCACTGGACTCCATTATTTTTACAAGTAAATAAAGTAGCCAGAAAGAGAGAGCCTCCTATAGGCCACATTTGGAATTATGATGCATAGGTATAAATAAAGGAAGATTCTAGGTCAAGTTGAAAACAATTTTAATTGTTTTAAATTAATTGTAATTAATTTAATTTTAATTGTAACAATAATTTTAATTGTTTTCACTAACTTAAAGATACAAACTTATTTGTACATATTAGTGAAGGATTAGAAAAGAAAAGAAATGAAAGAAACAAGAGCAAAAGTCAAATACCACAGGAAGAGAAAGTACAAGCCCTGTATGGAAATGGATTAGAAGATTAAGAGCCACCCAGAGTTCAATATAAGATGGGCAGCTATATAAATAAATAAATAAGATTATCTCCCCAAAGAAGGAATGGAAAGTGGATATGGAATGCTGCTCAGAACAGACAGAAAACGTATGCTACAGAGTGCCAAAGATCAATTAATGTGGAAAATATTTTTATTTTATTCAATTATAGAAAAAGCAACAGGCTTGATTTATGGAATGCTTTGTGTGAATATGGAGTTGAAGGCTGGACATTAAACTTCCATGATGGAAATAAAGAATCTATGAGCATAAATGGAGTAAATGATTGAATACAGAGTAGATGAAGAAAAGGATAGGGGTTGTTCCTTTGGTTGTTTAATGTATTTGTGGATAAACGTATAAAGAATATTTCTAACAAATGTGTTGGTTGGGGCATGACTATACATGTACTTTTGTATGCATCTACAATGTTAACTGAGGACTCAACAGTATTTATAGTGAAGGTTAGATTGTATGATTCAATAAAGAGCACACTTCCAAAAATTAATACGTTGTATGAAAGACCAAGGCAGCTTGAGTAGAATAGGGAAAATAGAATGAACAAGTTACGCATAAATGAAAAAACTACAGCAAGTAGATGAATTTGAGAAATGTTTATTATTAGAATAGGAAAATGGACACAAAAATTGTGTTACATGTGAATTCCAGCAGAAAGATAGCAGGTAGTATGTGCCCTAATGTAAGGAATGAATGTTTATCAAAAGCAGCAAAAATGGCTATGTAAAAGAGCATGGGTCTGCCATGACAGAAAGGAGAAGACCATGCAAATAGTTGGGTGGAGTTAGTGAGCTTTTCAAAAAGAGGCAGGAAAGAAGTTTAAAGAACAAAAGGAAATATATTAATGGGTGTATGCATGCGGTACAAGCAACGATAGTTGGCAATGATAGAAACATATGGAGAGATATAATTAACTGTGCTGGTATAAATTAAATTTAGTTTTATTTTCTGTTCTTATCTCATGCCTTTAATTTCTTTGGCTTACTATTCCTTATTCTCTTCCTGGGTTTTGCAAAATATTGCTTGCCCTGAAAGGAAATAGCATGGATGGGTTTGTGTGCATGTAATTATATCCATGCACATAACAACTCCTTTTTGAAACTAAGGCTTTTAGAAATGATTATCCTTCCTGCTAAAGAAAAAGAAACCAGAAATTCTAAAGTATCTATTTAGATCCCAACTAAATATAGCATTCTTACATTTGCAGTTCAGGGTATCTGATTGAATGGAAATATTTGTCAAACAGCTATAGGAGTTTCCAAGTAACACAAATATGCAATCAAAAATAAGCAATTCAGTAGCACTTACTCAGTACTGTGACAAGTATTTGCACGTCATAATGATCTATTAAATAACTAAGTAACAGAGCCATTTGGCTAGTGTGCTACATACTCCCTTTGGCTCCTTTTAGGAATAGGCAGAATGGCATATCTTCCATGCTTATTAACAACTCGTAATGGCTGAACATTAATTATTGCTTACCTGCTCTGGCTTGTGTTGCTGCACCATGTTATAAATACAACTTAGACCCACTCTAGTTAATACGTAAGACGCTTGTTCATTTATAAGGGTATCCAAATGTGCTTCAATCTAAAATAAAGAGTGAATTTTCACTTATTGCAAAGTACTTACAATTATCATTATGTAATTTATTTGGCATAATTTTAGAAGTTGCAATGAGTTTGTATAAATTATATGCCGTATGTCTCTGGATATGTAAATTCAGTCTCCTAGCTAGATTTCTAATGATGTTTTGAATATTTATTTTATTCCCCATCATCCTACAAGTGTTATAATGGCATTTTGCTCAAACTGACTAGCTTAATTTCATAGAGAAGAAGTTTTCTGGGCACTGTCTTTGGGAATGGGCATACATCAATGAAGAGTACAATTCCTTTAAACAAAAAAAATTGCAGTAGCATTGTCAAATGAACTGCCAAAGAAGAAATACAGAAATGTTAAATCACATTTTTACATATAGACATAATCTTTATCAAAATCTATACATGCTCAGCCTGTAACTTCAGTTGGAAATGACTGCTAATCTCCAAAATGGATGAGAATATTTTAGATTCAGTATTGAGAACAATTCATCATATCTATTTATTGTTTCTAATATTGCTCTGTTCAGATAACATCTCAGTTTCATTATCTGAAATAAGAGTGATTCTATTGCGTATGTACATAGTTTTCTAACAATTATTCCTGAGAAACAACTGCTACAGTTTGGGAAAGGACAAACTCTTCTGTGCATAAAACCAGCTGTTTGCAGCAATCCATGCCCAAACTGAAATATGTATGTTTTAGACAATATATAGGACAAAAGGGGACTGTTTTATTCCAGGTAAGAATGGAAGGAGTTACTTTGGAGGGGAGACAGAGTAAGAACAGGAAAAAACAAGGCCAAAGTTTCCTTGCTGACATCATCAGAAGGAGAAAAGAAAGGATGTGGGAAGGTGTAGATAGGATGAAGGGATTTTCTTCTGCCCAAACATCATTAGTGGCTGAGAGGAGACAGGGAATGTGTAAAGGAGTACAGAGAGGGCCACCATTACATAAATATTGGCTTAGCACAGATAACATGGGTTAGGAAAAAAAATCAAGATTGACTCCTGGATTTTCTTTAGTATAAGAGAGAGAGTCTTTGTCAGCCTTTTAAGAAAATATAATTGTAACTTATTGTAGAGAATTAGGGAGGTGACTTTGAGAAAAAAATAGGCAAAGATGGCAGAAAAATCCTTTAAGACCCAGAAAGCAAGAAAGTATTTGGAAGAGGCTCAGGCAGGCTCCTTCTTGATTCACTGGGCAGTAACAGGGACGGAAGATAAAGCATAATCAGGCCTGCAAGATTCTGTTACTATAGTTCATCTCAATAAAGTGTAGCCTGACTCTTCCTTTGGAGTCTGTTTACTGATCTGGTCTACTGAAGATTCCATCTAGAAAATTGCTTGCTGGATAGCAACTGCAATTTATGTGTGCTGTAATTTTTAAAAAAACAGCTAGCTGGTACGGCTCAGCTCTTTACTTTTCACTGCTTTGCTGCATCGGGGCAAACTATCTTAACTCCCCATTAATAATTTTTTTTGGTGGTTGCACGCACCTGTGTTTACTTTAAATATAAACCTGTGAGAATACACACATTTAAGAAGATTGTGTTGTATTTATTCCCTGTTAATGGTTAATGGCAAAGAAAACATCAGAAGATTGATTTTGAACATTTACCTGGTATTGTAACATTTCTAGCCTTTTATCTGTGAATTCAAACAGAGCCAACATTGTCTTCATCATATGAAGTGAATTCACCATGAAGGTTGCCATGTCAGCAGACCCCAAGTTACTGGCAGACACAGTACACATCTGCAACAGGGGATCCAGCACACAAGACAGAACCTAAAAAAAAACAGGAGAAGCAATATACTAACTCAGAGCAATCCTTTGGTATTTTCCCAATTACTTCCCAAAGAAGGAAGCTAATGCTAAAAATGAAGTTTGCTGGCCTCTGAACACAGTTTCAGATGGTATAAGTAAACACTACTAGCCATTCAGTCTTCTCATTTCACATTTCAAGCTAATGTTGCCAGCTGCTTATGCAACCTCTTCCACATTTAGGTGGCCATGCTTATTTGTTAATGCCAGAAAAGGATGTTGCATAGTAAAATTGCGTAGGCATGGCCAGTACAAAGCAGAAGTGATAAAAACATAGATATCTGATGATGCTAGCTGATGATGCTTATAGTGTCCAAGTTATTCTGGTGGGTGGAGCTTGAGAGAAGGTTCACATTGCAAGAATGCAGTTTTAAATATTCAAAACAACAACCTATTTATTCAGCATAGCAACAACACAGGCTGCTTGGCAAGGGTTGAAATTTATTTATTGATTGATGGAATTTGTATGCCGCCGAAATCCGAAGACTCTCAGCGGCTAACAACAATAAAACAATACATTAAAAACACTAAAATAAAATAAACCCATTAAAACCAACCCATTAAAACAAAAT
>JANHZU010008942.1:75518-94441 GCA_032468055.1 Acrochordus granulatus | reverse complement strand
TAATGCGCAGGGAGGACTCATTAGAAAAGACTGTGATGCTGGGAAGGATTGAAGGGAAGAGGAGAAGGGGACGGCAGGGGATGAGATGGATAGATCGCATAGTCAGTGTGATGGGTGTGGGCTTGGGAAGACTCTGGGAGGCAGTGCAAGGCAGGGGGGCCTGGCGTAATGCAGTCCATGGGGTTGCGAAATGTCGGACACGACTGCGCGACTGAACAAAAAAAAGCATGTAAAAAAAATTTCAATGGAAGAAATAATGTGACATTTCTTGTTTCGTCAAATATGTTTTCAAAAATTGCTGAATCACAAATCTCTGAAAACCAGTCCTTGATGCCTGATATAATGTTGTTCCATCTCTTAAGAATTGTGTTCTTTTTTTGCTGTTGTTAAGAGAATGAAAACCCATCTTTGTTCTGAATGTATTGAATTCTAAGTAGTTGGTGAATAATTTAGTACAATATACATATTAAAAGTCAGAGTTTTCTCAATTTTGTCAACTGTGTAACATTAGTTCAAAAAGGGCATAAGGATCAATATGGTCTTATCATATGAGTTAAAGTGTCCTGAAATTTCTTGCAATTCCAACACAATCCTTTTTTGATCTTTTAGGAAACATTGCAGATGGTGTCCAGTACATACAAAAGTCAATCTTTTGATGGATGAATTTAAATTTTATATCACAGGATATGCTTCTTTCACCATCTTCACCACATATAACTCATTATGCTTCTTAGGCAGTAAAAATGGTGGGCTGGGACAATCTGGAAACATAAAAGACAGCTATTTTGATGGAGAATATCGAGAGCTTTAGCAAGCCACTGAACTATCTCACATGTTCATCTTCTGATAAATGATGTTTCATGGTTGGGTATGTCCATCATAGTATTATGACATGAAATGGCTAAAGGAAGTTGTCTAGAACAGGGGTTTTTAAATGTTTTCAGGCTATGGAATCTTCTAGTTTTTTTTTAAATCTGGAATCTGATGAAGAGACGTAGATCTAATGACAGAAAACTGATTTTATTGGAGTTAAGTTTTTTTTACCCCTAGTCTCTCATGGAACCCCATAGAGTTCTGATAGTACTCTAGGGTTCTATAGAAGACAGTATGAAAAATCCTGGTGTAGACCTGTGAAATGGGTATCATCATTGCACTGATGTTACCTAGCTGCATCTTTTTTTTAGCTGCAGCAAGACTTGTAGTTCTGAAATGTTGCTTGGACAAAATGATAAACTGATGTGACTAACTGCATGAGGATCAGTACATAGAAAAGACTCCTCTGGCTTTTTGGAAGATTGAGTCAAAACATAAAATCTCAGAAATGCCTTTTTTTCAGCTTACAGTATTTAGATACCAACTTTCAAAGGGTGTTAGAGAAAGAAAGGGAGAGTGAAGCAGATCCCTAAAATCACCCTTCAACTGCCTTTGGAGCCAGTACTACATCATCATCATTGAATTAGGAGTTCTGACTGACCTCAGAGACAGCTGTGGCAGAAGGCAAGATAAAATTACCAGCTGTTTTAGCATCATGAGAGAGGAAGCCATATCGAACCATGGCTCTATCCCTCAACTGTGAATTTCCCCAGACTACATGAAATTTCATTGGGGGTTGTACAAAATAGCTGCCTGGTAAATATTACTTCAAAGTGTGGTATTCAAGAGGTTTTGTTTCAAGTGCTCTATTTGCCATTTATTTAGCAGCTTTCCTTTCTCTCTGCACTAATTATAGGATTGGAACTAGGATTTATATTTGGAATGTAGAATAATGCTTCAGATGTACACATCCACATTCATTTTGATTTCTCAGAGTTCCTGGGAAATACATCACATTTTGCATTTTCCATGCCCTTCAAATATTGGTATGAACATCACACTCTTTTCAAAAATGGTTGGAATGAGATAGTCACTTAAAGAATAAAAACTGAGATGTCCAACTTGATGCCCCAGATTGTATGCAGTCCCTTGACTGCAGCTTTCAGAGAGCACCAAAAGTTGTTACTAAATTGTAATTGTAATTTTAAAAGCAATAGAAGGGAAAATTATTGTGTATTTGTATATAATACACAATCATTAGTAATCATGTGCATAATTCACATAATTATATAATAATAAAAATAATGAGTGCTCTATCACCACATCTGGACTGCTGCAATGCGCTCTACATAGGGCAACCCTTGAAAAACATTAGGAACCTACAGCTGGTGCAGAGTGTAGTTGTGCAGACAGTTCTTGAAACTACTACGGAGGCACATGTTACACCGCTGTTCCATGAGCTGCACTGGCTGCCAGTTTGTTTCTGGGTGCAATTCAAGGTGTTGGTTTTTACCTTTAAAGTCCTTCATGACATGGGTCCAGGCTGCCTGAAGAACCATCTCACCCCAATGGGGATGGCCTCCCCTACCAAGACTTGCAGAAGAGGCATGTGGTGGACCCCATTGGTCAAGGAGTTCTGGCTGGTGGGTCCAGAAGACTCTTTTCTTCCATGGCTCCTGTTCTGTGGAACAATGTGCCTCCAAAAGTGAGGTCTGTACCCATCCTTTTAGCCTTCCAAACGGGCCTGAAGACCTTGCTCTACCAGTTGGCTTAGGGCTCCAACAGGGGTATGTCATTATGGAGGTGGTTAACAGACTAAGTTAATTGCACTTTCCCCCTGTGTGTATTTTGCTCCCCGCCTTCCCCATCTGGTTACATTTTAAATGTTATATTAATTTAAGCTTTTATGGATTGTAAGTCACCTAGAGTCGCTTGTTGCATGATCAGCAGCATATATGTTTGCTAAATAAAAAAAGAAAAAATAGATTTAATGATCTCTACATGAAAGTAAATCAAATATAGTTCCCTCCACCGTTCCTACAATTACTTTTCAGAAAGTACTGGGGTGCTCAGCATGCTATCAAAGGTCACATATAGCCTGGAAAAAACTATACAGTGATTAAAAGTGAAGATGTTGGAAATCACATTAGCACGGATATTCAAGATGACATGATTATAACTGCAAGCCGTAGCTTAATCCCTGGATTTGTTTTTAAATTTTAAAACAGAATTATGTCATAGATATACATACCAAATTCTCATTTACTTAAAATCTTACCTGCAAGATGCAAGTTATTTTCTATCAATATTACTTGGTTCCTGAGAGACAATAAACTGTGTTTCTGGGGAAAAAATTCAACCATTCTAAATTAGATTTGATTCTGCATGCCTAACAAGTTAGAACCTGAAATTAAAATAGTATATATAGCACATTAATATAACAACCTGTATAACTGCTGCATCATTTTTTTCAATATCCAAACTTTTTTGAGTTAAAGTCCTTAAGCTCAGTAACCTGTGATGTTTTACCGTATTATTATAGAACTACTGCAAATCACCATAAGTCTCTTTTGATTGCAGTGCATGTAACTCAGATAAATAAATGGATTGAATATAGTGTATTTAATGAGATTTAAAATTGTTCAAAAAAGTGCAAACTTTTATGACAAATTCGGAATACATTTCAATAATGAAAAAGCACATTAGAAGATTGTTAAACAAAAACCATTCTTATTGGAATCTTTAAACACATAGCAGACAATAGCAGGCAAGTCTTTGTAGTTTTTTTAAGAAAAATGATACACTGAAAATGAAGTGTATTGATATTAATGTGTTGAAGAGCCATGCTCATAAATTCAATCATTTTCTAGCTGAATAAAAACAATCAATTACATGTTTGGTTTTGAATGTCAGGTTTCATCTAAATGGTTTTCCTTCCCTTCATTAATGAAACATATTTCTAAAACTAAAAAGGGAAGGGAGTAATTGCTCGTTTCATTCCTTAGGAAACCAAGGGAGCAGGGGGTTCTTGAGGAGTCTCTTCTATTTGCCAGCCAAATGAATCAATGCCTTTGGGGATTTTAGTGCAGAGCACCACCCACGCCCATCACTCCCGCTGACTTCTCACGCTCAGCGGCAACAGCAATGCCGTGCTCTCACCTTGGCTCTCTGGCAAAGTTGGAATTCTGCGGTGAAAGCATCTGCTATTTGTGCTTTTAATTCTAACCTTTGCCTGCAATAAAAAATGACTCACTTCATGATCATTATAATTTATTTCATATATGTTTAGGATGTGGAAACCATTCAAGCAAAGCAACCTTAGACAATATCCTGTGATCATCAGAAGAAAAAGAAAAGGAGACGGATGTAAGGGGGACCGTGCCCCTCGGCATATAGTCATGCTGGCCACATGAGCACAGAAGCATCTTTGGTTAGGAGATGAGCACCGCCCTCTAAAGTCAGCTACTACTGGCAAGGGAAACCTCTACCTTTAGAAGATCCTTGGCTTATAACCACAGTTGATGTGATAGAAGGAGGGGCTGAGCCAGGAGAGAAGAGGGGGATCAACTTGGAATATCTGCGCATGCACAAAAGCTAGAGGTCCAACCCCTTGTGAGCATCGTTAGTCATATCTGGCGAGTGCAGGTGTGGGCTGGCAGTCGGAGAAATTCTTGTGACTTTGAAGCTTCAATAAACCTTTGGATTAGGACCGAGCTGCCTGGCCTGCTTCTTCCCGCCCGACGGCTGAGTCTGGAGCCTCGGTCACTGAGCAAAGCGGTCGTTTCACACCTCCGGCGCCCCGCCCCGCCCCGCTCCGCTCCCGGCGCGGTCTTCCCCGCCCGCCAGATGTCGGGCAGATGCGCGCTCGTCCCCCGCCTCGTCGCGGACGCTCCTCTTCGGCTGTCGTCCTCCCGCGCCTTACAAGGCTGCGCGCGAAGCTCCCCTCCTCCTCGTTGCAGGGGGCGGGGGGCGGAGCTCCTCGCGCGGCGGTTTCGGAACTCCGTCCGGCTCTTCCCTCCTCGAACCGAGCGCGGCGGTCGTAGCCGGTCCTGCGCGCCCGCCCGCTCCGTCGCCGCCGAGCAGCTGCGGAGAGGCCGCGCGTGGCAGCTTCCGTGCGCGGCGGGCCGGGCGCGTTGGTCGGTGCTGGAGCCGCGAGGCGGACCGCGCGCCCGTCCGGGTCAAGGGGACGCCGCCGCCCGGCCGAGCAAAGAGCCGGGCCGGGCAGAAGACGCAGGAGACGTTGCCCGCCGCAGGTCCGCGACCTGGGGAGGGCGGGGTCGGACGGCGGCCCGCCTTTGCCGCTTTCCCCCCAGCGCCGGCCGGGTCTTTTCGGTCGCGGGTCGCCCCCTTCCGAGGCGGCAGCGGGAAGCGCGGCGGAGCCCGACCCGGCGGCAACCCCGGCAGGCGCCCTCCTAGCACGACGCCCCGCAGTCCGGAGAAAGGCCGCAATCGGCCCTCGGCGGGGGCCCTGCCGGCGCTTCCTCGGCGGGGCAGCCGGGCGGGAGGGCTGGCCGCGAGCCTCGCTGCTTTCGCCGCTCCCTGCCGGCTTCTCGGCTGTGCGGGAGGGCGAAGCGGGCGCCGGGGGACGGGAGGGGCGGAAAACTTGGGGTGCTCCAAGGAGGCTCCTCTGCCTGCTCGGCCCTTCCTTCCCACGGGTGCGGGCTGAGCTTTGGGCTTGGGAGGGTCTCCCTCCTGCTGTTGCCGCCCGCCGTCCAGCCCATCCTTTTTCCTTCTCTTCTGAGGGCTGGTCGCCTTGTGGTCGCTCCCCGTTGGGACCTGGCGGAGCTTTGACTCCGCGAAGAAAGCGGTAGAGGCAGAGCCTAATTTACGAAAGCATCCAGTTTCGCCAGTTATCGCCCCGTTTAAGGACTGGACTGTTTGGGTTTTGGTTTGACCGTCTTGGTGATCTTTGAAGGGCAACGATCTTGGTGATCTTTAAAACTCAGCGCGTTCCCCTATTTGGGCGCGGGGGGAAAACGCCTTGGTACATATCCATCTCATTTCTCTTACCTCCGTTTTTTTTTTGTCCTACGGGTTCTCTAGCAATTCTGGGGGTTGTCACTGGCACTGCGTTATTGGGCACTGGTTTCCATGCAACTCAGGGTTGATTTTGCAAGGCTGCCTGGGCTGCAGAAATAAGGATGACCACTAAATGGTTGAGTGGTGGGAGCTTTCAGTATCTACTTGCTGCCTTTCAACAGTCACCCAGAATTTGGAAAGTTCTCTGCTGACTCAGAGGGCAAGGCAGGTGTGGGTTGCCCAGGTGGTTTCTGTAACAGACCCATAACAGCCAGTCAGCACTTGGGCCTTGTTGGGTAATGATGCTATTTCCATGCTCCGTAAAGCTTTCTCTGCTGACTTCCCCATGTCAAAAGAGCAAGAGAGCTATTTTTTCCTTTGCCAGCTGGCAACCACAGGTGGTCGGAAGATAAGAGGGGTTGATCTGTTTCTTCACCAAATGAAAAGATGGGGGTTTGTGATTCATGGATTCTTTTCCTTATGACTCTGAAAGCCATAAGAGCAATATCCGGATCCGGAGCTGGTAACCTTCCTGCTCCAGTCCGATGTCTGGCAGGTCTACCCATCCTGTCATTCTGAGCCACCTCCATTAGAGGATTGTTGGATTGGAGCAAGCTATTCCTGCTCTAACCCAGCCTTCAGTCTCATATTTCTTGCACTGTTCCCCAGCTTGGCTTCATAGTGAAACTCCATTCCCATCATTGTCTCTCTTGCCCCCATCTCCGTTTTGAAAGAACTCATGATATTTATCTTATCCTGCTTCCTTTCCTAATGCTTCTTGTTATAATTTCAGCTTCCATCAGGAATGAAGAAGTAACAAGGAGTTCCATCTGCCGTACCAGGAATCTTAATGATAAACTAGTGAGAGTGACAGCATTTATGGAAGATTTTATTGGACTCCAAAGTTCCTGGGACTGAGGAACTATCCACAGATCAACAAAACCAATAAATCAGGTGGCAGATTTTCTTCTGAGTTCCTTTGGGTCATCATGACTGGGAAAATGGCATCTAGCCTTACTTGTACTGGAGTGATCTGGGCCTTGCTTTCCTTCCTTTGTGCTGGAGCCTGTTGTGTGGGTTTCTTCATGCCTTATTGGCTACTTGGTTCTCAGCTGGAGAAATCAGTATCTTTTGGCACTTTCCGAAGATGTTCCTATCCTGTTCGAGATGAGAGCCGCCAGATTACCATAATGGTAGAGCAGTGTGGACGCTACGCATCCTTTCATGCCATTCCAAGTGTGGAATGGCAAATTTGCACAGTGGTGACCGGTTTGGGCTGTGGCCTCCTCCTTTTAGTGGCCCTCACTGCACTTATGGGATGCTGTGTATATGAACTGATCTCCAGGACTGTAGGCAGGGTGGCTGGAGGCATCCAATTCTTGGGAGGTAAGTACCTGCAAACTCTTGACCTTGGAACCAACATAGACACAGTGCCTCCTTTGTTCTTGCTAAATCAGATTCATTCTTATATCCATTTTTCTGCTAGGGCCACCCTCAACAATATGGGAGGGATATATTTATAGAGAAAAAAGGACAGTGAATGGAATTTCAATGATGAATGCTTTTTATTACTGTGCTGTCATTTTTCCTTGGGGGGAAAAACTGTTTCAGAGTTCACTCTAATCTCTTGTCCCTGAAGTAGTGAGATTTTCCACCCATTACTTGCAGGGGAAGAGTGCTTGTCTGCTACTCAGTCATGTTTGCCTGAAGGAAGCCTTATTGTTTTGGTGAGAACACAATACAACACAATTCTAACATTGTAGACCAAACAAAAAGACCATTGTCGTTCTTAGAACTTCTCCTCAATTGCTCATATTAAGGTGGGCAGAATTACTTATTAGTAAATAAATTTTAGATTGGAGCTCATGTCATATTTTAAGACTTATTTTACTCCCCCCTTCCCAAAGTCTGCCAAAGTCTCAGGGATAGCTTCCTCTGGTTTATAGTTTCTGACCATATGGTTTTAATTGTAATTTTTTTCTCTGTGTGTCTGCCTGCGCTCCCTATTTCTTTGTGTGTTTGCAGTTGTTTTTAATTCCAACCTTTGCAGCTGTGATGGAGGAGAAAAAAAACAAGAAATTAATGTAAGAAGTCACATTTTATCACATTTTATGACATTTTGTAAAGCAAAGCCTTCCTTGAACTGAGCTAAACTCTTGGCGATTACAGACACATCCATGCAGTTTGCTGATCAAAGTACAGAAGTGGTTTGCCATTATCTTTTTTGGTGTATTTTTTGACTTCCCAATTTTGCCTTCAGCCTTGGAATACTCTGGTGATGTGTCATCATAGCACTGACCAGGTTTAATCTTGCTTAGCTTCCAAGTTTGGCCAAGTGCTGCCCCTGCTGAGTTGAATTTAAGGGTTTCTGTTTTCTGACAGTGAGGTGATGGGGGTAGAAATGGAAATGACTTGTTAATGATGGTCTTATCTCCCTCCTTCTGAGCATTCTGAAAAACTTTCTTGATGATGCATTCCAAAACTCACAGAATATATCAAATTTTTGTTCTGATGGTATATATTAATATAAGTGGCTGTCTCTGCAATTCTTCTTTAAAGCCACTCCCATCCAAGCTGATTAAAAATATAAAAATATAGGATGGAATCCACTATTAATAGAACACTCTCCTAGTTTTTCTGGATTACTTCTTTTATAAGCACACTTTTCAACATGTACTAGGTAATAAATTAGTAATAAAGAACACAAATCCAGTAAAATTCAATTGGACAATTCTAGTTAAATTCTAAGTAACTTTTCCAAATGACTTTTATGGAAACAGATAAATTTATGTGCAAAATTATTCTGGCATGCTAAAATTAATCCTGGAATGTGTAAGAGTACCTCTTATTATTTTTCTTAATTAAGGAAAATGTACTCAGTTACATTTAAAATAATTATAAGTACTATAATAAAATAATTTCCAATGAATGGTTTGAATCAGAACATAACATGTTCACCTCTCTCCCAGTTTTCACTCTTTCTGTTAAATAAATTGTTTAGTTTAGCTATTAGTAGCAAGATTTCTAAGATATTTACATAGTGGACATTGACACCTTTGTTTTTCTATATTTAAATAAATATGAATCTGTAATATACATTTTCTATTGACTTAGGGCTCTGGAAAAAATTTTTCAAAAGATTCTAATGTGAACTTTCCCATAAAATTCACATTTTTATCAAAGAAATCAGTTTTTATGCAGAAATATTTGCCTGTTTTTGAAATGAGTTTTGCCCTCATTTTCTGCTGTGATTTTTTACCATTCTTTGTATAGGAGTTTCATTCTGAGGCTGTTTTTACCAAATTTCATTTTGCTCATTCATGAAAAACCTTACCTAACAATTTGCATTGTCCTGTAGTCAGTAGTACATGTCTTTCATTAATTACAATTAAAAGTTTTGATGTGGTCACAAGGATTGGGACAGTAATACTTGGTACTCATTTCCACACTAGTGAGTGCCAGTTTGGCAATTTGATATTTGGGGGGCGGCTGTCAGTGGGAAAGGTCAGAATACTCTTTATCTTAAGATTGGTGAAAATCAAAGAAGGCAATCAAGTTCAGTGCTTTGGATGCTTCACTGAGAATTCTTGTAACCCAGATCTCTTTTATTGTCCCATGAATAGATTAATATCAAGAGCCTCGCAGTCCTGTTTAGCTGACACACTGAAGAATAACTCCAAGTTCGGAAAACAGAGCTTATAAATTCTAGTTCTTTTAATGAGATTGCGAAAGTTGAATTGGACACTCCCTTGTCCATTTATCCTGTTCTCATAAATGAGTCATAGGACAGTGCTATTCTGTGCCCTATTAAGATGGTGGAGAGGAGGAAGTTGCCCCATGCAAATCACTTAGTATCCTAGGATCCTTCAGCCACTAGCTGAACAATGTGACAAGGATAGCAGACATGGCAACTAGAACTACTAGCCAGACAGAGGCTATTCTCTCCAGTTGCAACAACGGGGACAGACTATGCCCCTAGCAACTCTAAGGGTGGAAAGCACCAATCAGTGGCCCCAACTTGGACAGCAACTCAGACTGATGACGCTTAACTCCTTGATTCCCCATCCGTTAGGCAGTGACCAGGGCAGAAGATAAAAAAGGCCTTTTGTATGATTTTTTTCAGCTTTTGACTTGCAGCTCCAAGGAAACAGTGGGAAACACGGTTGAAATCTTGCATCGTGTTTTAATGCTGAAACAAAGATATGAAGTACCAAGGACTTAGTAAAACATACAAAATATTTTGGGGTGTAATTATGCAGAAGATACTCAACAGTAAAAAACAAACTACTGGAGAAGGAAAATAATGGTGTGTGTTCAACGCCTTACAGAAGGGCTGTGGACGGAAGTTACGTTTCTAAGGAAAAATGTATCTCAACTAAAAGAAGAATGGATTTTTTTTATTAACTTTCAGCTTCACTGATATTTAATTATAATACATAGATTATACATTCATTCATCATTACTCTTTGTTCCCCTTTTTCATGCGCAAATCTTTTTTTTGGTCTGAATTAAATGTAATCCTTACCAGTAACTTCCAAAGTGCTAGCCAGTCTCTGTGAAGAGCAGATGTTACTCAGTTTATGTATAAGGGAGATCCCCATTGGAGCCAGGATTCAAGGAAGGAGTAAAGGCACACTTCCTGGTAATCTTGTGTATAACAAAAGGCAAATTCTGCTTGTGCCCAAGGCATGCCCCGTCCGAAAGGTTCCACATTTCACAACTTTAAGAACAAAATGAATAGCCAGCTAAAAGCAATCTGAACAGATATATTTTGTAGTACTATTATTCTGCTGCATCTCTATTTATCCTTCTGCAGAGGTGGACTTAACACAGCATTTCATGTACAGAATAATCCTTGGTTTGATTTATACCTGCCTTTTTATTCAAGGTGGATAACAAAATGTATAACAAGGCAGAATATAAAGAGTTAAAGTAAGAATTAAATTCAATAATAAATAAAAATTAAAATCATAATGACCACATAGTCAGTTCTGTAAACTGTTTAAGGGCTACAAAGATCATTGCCAAAATCTTAAGTATTAGGTATTTGTTCCTCTTGCAATTAATATCACAGCCCTTTTAAGGTATTCCTTTTCTTTGTTCAGTTTAGTAGAGGAAACTTCCAGTATTGTATCACTCTTCATTTTGGACATTCATATAATTTGGTCTTATCAATTCTGGGCAGCAACTTGGAAATGTAATTATATCAATCAGTAAGTGCAACTGTTCTTGATTTGCTTAATTTCTAAATTGGTCTTTCTTTCTCTCCTTCTCTTCAATTGTGATTCTTAGTCTGTTTCTTTTTCCAAGTCTTTTGTTCTCTTCCATCTAGTCTGTAATTTCTTTGAAGTCAAGTGTGCCTAATTGTAGGAATCAGTGATCTTGAAATACAGCCTAAAATACATTGGAGGATTTCAGCTGTATGAGACCCAAATGTTTGTAAAATGTGCATGAATTGTAGCTATTTCTAGAAGTCTTTTTCCTGCAGCTTCAGATCTGAAGAGGTGGCAGAATTCCTTCACTTCTATTTTTCTTTGATGTGTTTAACTGACCTCTGTTATGTTAGATGAGAAATAATATTGATTTTTCAACTTCATATACATTATTTGTGTACCCCATGTCAGGGATCTGAATCATTTGCTTTGAAATAGTTAAAAATTAAGTATATAAATGTAATAGATCCATTGGGATGTTCACTAGTAGTGGAAATATATCAGTCAGCTCGTCTTGAGCTTATGTATATAAAAAAAGCAATAAACCCTTTTTCTGCAGGGGTAGATGTTTAACTTCCCTTAGGGTGTGGTGGCAGAGTGGTTTGTTGGCTGGAATGTTGGCAGCTTGAGACCCAAGCATTTCCATGTAACGGGGTGAGCTCCCATTACTTGCTCCAGCTCTTGCCAACCTAGCAGTTCAAAGCATAAATAAATGCGAACAGATAAATAGGTACCACCTTAGGTGGGAAAGGTAACAGCATTCCATGCGCCTTGGTGTATAGCATGCTGGCCATGTAACTACAAAAGCATCTTCAGTTCAGACAAACGCTGGCTCCCTTGCCTGTGAATCAAAGATGAGCACCGCAACCTAGAGTCAGCCATGACTGGCAGGGGAAACCTTTACTTTTTTTAGATATTTGTCTTAGGAATTCCCCCATGGCTCATTAAAATGTATCAAAGCAATGAAACTCGCACAGCCCCAAGTTCTGTTGCTGTAGTGATTGTTGTTTATTTTACACTGAAGTGTTTGTCTCTGTTATTCTGCATTTCTCTCTTTCTCTTGCTCATTACATATTGATTCTGTAGTAGTTTTTAAGCAAATATTTTTTTCATTGTGTTTTACAATAATTAAAAATAATGACCTAGCAGTTATGGAGGGAATGGTGCATGACTGCAAATACAACACACATCTTTTCCTCAGGCCTATAGACAACAGAAAAAATACTGTATATATAAGGGATGAAATAATAGAGAAATGGAAAATGAGTGAGTTAGCAAAATTTGAATATCTTCTCTTAAATCAAACCATTGTCAAGTTGCCAGTGCAAATTGCCAACAGAGCCTGTGTTCAGATTCAGAGACTTTATTGGCCAAGCATGTTAGGCATATAAGGAATGTTACTCTAGTACAGCAGCTCTCAGTATATTTGCAAGACAACAGTAAATAAAATAATAACATAAAGAATTAAAATTATGTATTTGACAGAAAAGTGTGCATCCAAAGTATGCAGCCAGTAGAAAAAGAATATAATAGTAAAGTGTAGAATTAGAACTAGGATTATTGACAAGTATGTATAAACCTTCGACAGTACTTCTGGATTAATTTAGAATTCTTCGCATTTTGTGTCCAGAATGATGACACGGGAAAAAAACTGTCCCTGTGTCTGGTTGTTTTGGTATGTAATAGCCTGTAGTGCAGTCCAGAGGGAAGAGGTTCAGACAAATTATGTCCAGGGTGAGGGAGGTCTGCAGATAACTTCTTTGCCCTTCTCTTGATTTGTTCACACTGTGCTCTGAACTATAAGATAGACTACCACATTTTAGCATAGTCTTTGCTGCAACTCTGGCATGTAAGTTAGCTTATTATCCAATTTACAAAATAAACTAAATAATTAATCACACAAATTATAGTATACTGTGGGTGCATGGTGTGAACATAACCATTGACTGGTACTTCATCTTTAAAATTTCATTTTTTTCCCAGCCATGGCTGGATTTGTGGAGAGAGGGGTGAGAATATAATACATGGTTAATTTTGTTTCATGTGTATTCAAAATCATGTTAGATAATACTTTTCCCTTCAAATAAAGAGCTGCCTGACATATTTAGCCATGCATACATAGACATAGAATTAAACTTTATTAGCTAGGCTTATGAAGTGTAAGAATAGAGAAGCTTATATATTACTTAAAACAATATGCTCAGCATTGCTCACATTATATTGCCTCTTATTATTTCAGTTGGTTTGTCAAATCTCTCTTAAAAACATACTCTTAGTGATGCTTTTTTGGCCAAAAAAACAATTGCAATAGAGTAGAAGTTTCTGTGAACTATTTTAGAAGTTTGTTCATTCATTCTGTGATAACCCTGCAATTTAGGCACAGCCTAGAGTTGTTATTTCAAAAATATTTAGCTCATCTAAGCCTTTCCTTTTTCTTGATGATCTTTTAAATCCAAGCTGAGTACCGTATAGATATCTTGGACTACAATATTAACAAATTTCACCAACAGGCATAATTAAGAGATAACCTTTTTAGGGGAGGTTGGACCAGTCTGTAATTGAATGGCCAAATTTGTTTAGAGATTCTGGATTGTATCCAGGGAATGCATGGATGCAAAAAATAACACAAAAGAAAAAACAGAGAGGAACTTTCCATCCTCCTACAATACACACACAGTCCAATCTGAAAATGATAATCCAGGCATCATCACAGTGACATACTGCACTAAAGTATGGTGCACCACCCTAAGATTAATTGTTTTCTTGGTGCAAGGTTATAAAGGGAAAAAGTTTCTGTCAACTTGGTGTAAACATTTCTGGAGGACACATCTAGACTGCCAACATGCTGCTGAACCCAGATAATGACACATATATGTCTTGGGATCTGATAGATGTTGTCCTCCTTGTTTTCTAACCAAACAACCCATTATGATGTAGTAGAGCATTTCTTTATTCAACCTGTCAAGAATTCACTATGAAATAATCCGAAAGAAGATCTGTTTCAGGAGTCCTTACACAAACACCTCCCTGCTCCAATTACAGCCTGATGCAAAGCCATTTTCTAGCACCAGTTGAAGTCATCTGCTCATGCAGACTTTTTATTGAATTTAGGGGGCTGATAATACTGATTTTGGTTGTCATCATTGCACCTGTTGGTCTCGCTGTCCTGTAAAATTAAGCTGCTTTGTGATTATTTTTTTATTAAAGAAAACTTACTAAGATGTACAGTATATTCGATACATCAATTGGTTCTGGTCACAGGGAAGCACATGAGTCGGAGAGAAGGTAAAGAAATTTGCTTTCCTTTTTTCTGAAGTCCTGTGTACCTGTTCATTTCTTATGCATGGCATGCAGAAACTTCAGTCCCTGGGTGCTTTTACTTTCCATCATGGGGAGTTGACCTATTTTTAATCAAGTTCCAAGGCATACTTCAGGTATATCTTGAGCAAATCAGTTGTAA
Organism: Acrochordus granulatus; assembly: GCA_032468055.1. Lineage (NCBI taxonomy): Eukaryota > Metazoa > Chordata > Lepidosauria > Squamata > Acrochordidae > Acrochordus > Acrochordus granulatus. The sequence continues at coordinate 79,936 of JANHZU010008942.1, read as the reverse complement.
TGATTGCCCAAGTGCTTAACTAAAAATTGTTTCAGTAATTCCCACTAAAGAGGAATTATTGGAGCAATTTTTAGTAAAGCACTTGGGCTATCATTACAGCTGATTTGCTAAAGATATACCTGAAGTATATCTCAAGTTGCTTAAGCTTTCACTAACCTATATTATGAGAAATTTTCCTCATGCAAACATGAGTAAAACACTTTTTACTTAGTGAAGGACAGCTGTTGCATAATACATAAAAGCTAAATATTGAATTGAATTAAAAATAAGGTTAAATATTTTATCATCTTCCATATTTTATGGGAATGTGTTGCCTATTAGTAACATCCCTATACCCCATAAAATAATTCTGACAAAGGACTTTCTTCTAGTCCTCACTCTTGCACAAATGGCTGATGGCTCTTTTTCCCAATTTATTGATTTATTTTTCTATTTATATAGCCACCCAGAGTCATGTATTTGTCATGTATAAACACACATTGTCATGAAATGTGGGAGATGATAGAATTCCTAGTCATATTTTCAATGTTCTACGAGATGGTAAATGATAGATTAGTCCCTTCCAGGCTGCCATGAGTCTACATCTGCAAGCTGTCATTTGGGTTGCCAAACTGCCAGGAATAGAAATTCCTCTCATTGCAGAAAAATAGTAAGGGATCATAATAATCCCTTGCCTCTCTTTCCAGGCTCATACTAGCCAACTTAGGCAAGAGCCAGGCATGCATTTGGTGCTTATGCTGCCAGCAAATATTCCTGGCATTAGTAAGCATGGCTTTGATATAAGTGGTGTGTAATGATTTGTTACCCTAGGAAAATCACTTCTTGGAGTATTGCATATAGGTAGTCCTTAATTTATGACCATCATTCATGACAGTTCAAAGTTAGCAGCCTCATAAAAAGTGATTTATGATATTTCCTTGAAATTATGACTTTCACACCACCTCTGCAGTCATGTAATTACAATTTGGACACTTGGCAACTGGCTCAACATTTACAATCAGTTGCAGCATCCTACAGTTACGTGATCATGATTTGTGACCTTTCCAAGTCACAATTTCTTGGAAATTCTTCAATTCCAATTGAATTTCCAATTTCTTGGAAATTCTTCAATTTCCAATTTCTTGGAAATTCTTCAATTTCCAAGAAGCAACATTGATTGGGGAAGCTGGGTTTGCTTAACAATCTCATGATTCACTTAACAACTTGGTGATTCATTTAATGACTGTGGTAAAAATGTGAATAAAATCAGGTTCAGTCACGTGATCGTAACTCAAGGACTACCTCTAGTAGCCAGAAGATGATCCAGAAAGTCAACTGGGTATTTTTATAGGTGATCCTTTGTGATTTTTGACTTTTGTGTTTTAGCTTTCAGTTGGGATTCTAGGACTTAATCAGTGCTTTTTTCTCCCCGTTCTCCTTTTCTTAAAATTGAAATACTAGATAGATTTTGTTCAGAGATATAGTTCTTATTGTTCCCAAATTTGAAGATTTTTGCCAAGCAAAAATACTTTTTTTTGGCAGCTCATCCCTATTCCATAATGCATTAGTCTCCTGTGTAGTTTCACGATTAAAATTGCATGACTCATTCTATCTTTTGAATCTCTTTGTAACCACAGGAGGTCCAGATGACTTCTTAGAGTATTCCAATTTTTTTTTCTTAAGATAATCATCACACATGGATGCACTTATACAAAAGTTATATACATACACACATGATATAACTTGGTGTAAATCTAACATAAAATGTCAGTATAATTCAGTGCCTTATTCTTTGTTGGTTTTACTCCAAATTCTGTGTAACCAATCTAAATGGACAAATTTGCCAATTCCTTTGAAAGGATCCCAGTTTAAAGGAGAGAGATTTTAGTGAAGAGGCTGAGGAATTTGAGGAAGGAAAGAGAGCCATCAGAAATATGTTGTCATGTCCTGGGCTTCTAGATGCAGAAATATGGAGGACGATATCCCTGATGGAACAGGGACAGTGTTGTGGCAGAGATCGGCAGCCAGATGATAAATTCTGGCTGGTACAGTCTTTCCATACAAGGAGACATCGTGAAATCATTCACATGCACTCTGGATAGCTCCTTCTCATAAGTCAAGTGCAGGTACTGAAATTTTTGTAGTCAACTTATGAGTTGAATGGCTGGGAGTCAGTTTCAGTCAAGCACACCTGTAATGCAGCCTATATGAACACAAAATTCACAAATGCCTCACTTTTTTAAAACACTTTGGGATGTACAGTAATCAATTTACAGCTAGAGATTTTCCAAGTGGCAGGATTAAAGAAATTAAAAAGGGAGGGAAAAGAGGGCCCTTCAAAGACTTAAACACTTTTAGCAAAAAGCCTAACAAGGACTGGAAGTAAGAAAGTTTAAAATGGATAGTAATTTTGAAAGGTCAATTTTTGGTAAAGTACTTTTGAACAAAGTGGAATCAAAACAAACATTGGATCTTCATTGAAATGTTTTCTGTTTACTATTTAAGACTGCAGGCAGTTGGTGGGTTTACAAAACAAAGAGTAAAGATAATGTAAGCCAGACTGTAATGCTGACTGTAATTATGGAATGCCATTTGAGATGAAATATTAACACTACAGGAAGACAAAACAGGACAAAAAAAGGAAGCTTGCATTTTACTTTTTCCTTGCAATTGAGACACTTCTATTTCTGGATTACAATATTATAATGGCAGCTACCAGAAAAGCAGCAAAAACAACAAAGTGGAGGAAGGAATTGCCAGAGCAAACTGCAGAGGGATGAATTATATCAGATTTGCTTCAGAAAGTATTTGCGGAACTGGGCAGGAAGTTGCCTGATTTATTTGATTCTAAAATGACAGCTTTTGAAAACAGAATGAATGAAAGACTTGTAAAAATGAGAGAGGAGATGAAAGAAGAAGCCGCCGAGAGTCTTTGGATTTCGGCGGCATGTAAATTTAATAAATAAATAAGTTAAGAAAGTGGGAAGTTCTGCAAGCCTAGTCTGGAGATGTAAAACAAATTAATGTCAAAGTAGAAATTCTGGATAGTAAGATAGAAGCTATAAAAGAGAGCTGGAAAGAGATTTAGGGAATCCAGCACTACTGAAATTAAGAGAGAAGGAATTTTGTTTGAGATAAAAGTTATTAAAGCTTTTTTCAAATTTTTTGGAATGGAATGAGAAGACTAAAGAGGCAGAAATTGATAAAATATATAGAATAAATCTAAGATTTGTGAGAATAAGAAATGTTTCTTGCACTTTGGCAAAAAGAAGACAGGAGATGAAATTTTGCAGTGGGATTTTCAGTTTTAAAACTGAAGATAGATAATGCAGTTGTAATTCCATTTCAATAGAACAAATTGGAAGGTGTGATTTTTATTTTTAAGCAGCAGATGTTCCAATTGAATTCTGTCAGAAAATGAGGGAATTTCTAGAAAAAATCAAAGAAGAGTTGGAGGAGACTCAAGCAGAAGTGTCAGTTGAGAAAACACAAAACCTTGACAGTTGCAACAGGAAACTGAAAGGGATGAAACTGAATTAAGTGATGTGGGTATTGACTTTTCTAACTTTTCGGCTTAATGATGGATTACAGATGTTTAATGTGAAATATAAATGGAGCAAATGCTCCTTAAAAGAAAAAAAATCAATATTTGAAAAAAGTAAAACAAGACATAATTTGCCTACAAGAGACACGTATTAGAAAAATTAAAAATATTTAATTTATAAAAATTTGGGTGAAGAATTTATTTCAGAAGAAACTAAAAAAGATGGAGATGTATATAAGTATTTAAAATGAGAACTTGTATTAACTTATAGATTTGTTGAAGTGGAGTTTAATTTGTATAAGACTAAGACTTTGATGCTGGAAATGTAGGTCTCAAATGAAGACAAAGAATTGTTTTATAAACAAGACTAATAAGAGACTAATAAGCTTTTCTTATAATATATATGTTATTTTTATATTTTATAATATAATAAGTATATTATATAATAAAATAAAATAAAAATAATATAATAAATATATTTTATGATATATATTTTCTTATAATATATAATATTATATAATGAAAATTGATGTTTGATAGGGGATTGGAATTATTTTCCCACATCTAGACAGAACTTCTAAAGAAAATAATAAAATTACTTGAGGCAAATTACCAAAAGTTTTCTTTGATTTAATGGATAATTTAGAGCTTGTTGTTATATGAAGACAGAAAAATAGCAATTCAAGAGAGTATATATATATTTTCTGAAAGATATAGATCTTTAAACTACATTAAACCTATCTGTGAAGACTCTCACTCATCCAGGGTAATTAAAGAAACTTTAACAGTTTCTTGTTAAAGTCAAATCTTGTCCCTCCTTAGGTTTAATGTATCGCAACAGAAGTTTAAAAAGCAGGCATCTGGATTGGATTTTTCAAGTAGAATTTCAACATTT
>JANHZU010008942.1:54796-75418 GCA_032468055.1 Acrochordus granulatus | reverse complement strand
ACAAGTACGTTATTCGCCAATATCCATTAGGTTGGTGTGGGTCTTATTTCATATAACATTTGATTATTTTTTAAAGGCATCTTTGGATGTGTGTTTTCCTTGCTGTACATTTTTACTTCATATACATCATACCATTTTAAAATGATTATAATTATGCCTTGTGTTAATAGAGCCACATTTGCTCTATATAGATATAATCTATAGATTATATCTATATAATCCAGAGGGTTATATAGTCAGGATTCAATTAATGAAGACTGAAGATCACAGCTGATCAAAATAATGGTGGCGTATTTTAAAAAAAAATATGAAAGCTGTTTATCATAATATAGTTTTCTAGTACTTTTTGTTCATAATTCACTGCACCTATTTAGGTAAGAGAAGAGGCAAAACAGCCCATATCATGCATATTGTTTGGGCTGCTCATCTGTCACATTAATTTATTTGTTTTGATTTATCCAATTATTTTTATTAATATAATACTTAGGAGAACACAAACTAGACCATGATTACTAATACTTCAGCCTGCATTTCTATTGAGATAGAAAGATAAAATCAACTTTATATAATTCTGCTGAAGAAACTAATCATGCTACTCTGCAGAAAGGCTGAAACAAAGATAGCTTTCAAAATTCTAATTTTAGGAATTTGGGTTTTAATGAATCTTATACACTTAACATTATAAAAGTTTCCAGTATCCCAAGAATATATGGTCATATTCTAAATATAACTACACAAATATAGCAAGGAGATAACGTTAATATGGCATCAACTAAAAGGTAAAAAGCCTAATCAGTGTCCATTTTCTATGCAGGAATCACAGCATCTCAGGAGGGATCCAAGCAAAAGCAAATAATAATAAATTCCCAGTTGTGTTTAGAAGAGCATTGAAAGAAGTTGGACTAAACTTCAACTCTCTGAATATTTGACACTGGGACCATATCAGAAACATTTTGATCTACACTCGGACAAATGCTTATCTGGAATTCAGTGGGGAGAGCATATCTGTTCCAGTGATCAATCAAAATTTAGTCAAAATAAGAATTCAGTCTTCCAGATGTAGACAATCCTGAGACCAAAAAGCTTCTGTACTGACCATGTTTGCTGGGACTGCTGAGAACTGAATTTCACCATTATCTGGAAGATCATGTATTCTAACAACAAGATTTTATTTTCCTGAGCTCAAGCCCCCTCTGGAGCCCATCCTCAGAGGATGCAAATACCACAACACAAAATACTCTGCCTCCTTTGTGTATAGGATGCCCCCCCACTTATCTTGAATGCCCTGGCACTTTTGCAGCTGCTGGAAATGAGGAGCAAGGGAGTATCCTGCATGACCCTCTGTAGAATATCTGATTAGTTTCAACAGCAAGGTCAAGGGGAAGAGAATAACATCAAGAGCAAGAGGATTAACTGTATATAAACAGCCTGATTTATGACAAGATGCTTCTTTATGTTGTGGTATTTGTATCCTCTGAGGTTGGACTCCAGAGGGGGCTTGAAAGCTCATGAAAATAAAATCCTGTTGTTTTATAAGAATCCAGTGTGTGAGACTTCACTAGCATTACAAGAACCTGTAATCACGTTTTTGTGACTATTATGGTCATGCATTCTCTTCAATACCAATTCAGTAAAGATTTCAAAGAAATGGTTTGCAAAGGGTTGCATAACATTCCCATGGGTGGAAATGCTCCTTCTATTTCCAATCAATGGGGGAATTCTGCTAGGAAGTCAAGAGATGAATCCTGTCCATTTTCTTCCTTTTCTCTGCAGTTCCCTTTGACCATGAAAATCTCATGTGAGAACTGGAAGATTCTTTGAATAGTAGGGAAAATGATGCCTACAGTTACTGAATGAGGAACATTGGAAAATATCACTGTTCTTCTTTTGCAACAGGAAATATAGTGGACTTTAACATAGGAGCTGCTCACATTGATAGAATAAGTCTCAACTCTACAAATGATATGATATATCCAAAGAAACATATCTTAAAGTCTCACTGATATCAGTAGAAGATGTTTAGTCATTAAGAGACATGTGGATCTCACTGAAATATATAAAAGTGTAAAATTTAACATTACTGCTAAGTTTAAATTGAAAGAATACAATGCATCTGCTAGTTAACTGTGGCATAAGATGTAAAAAAACACAAGCATAAGCAGAATTAGAATTTTTACAAAGAGGCAGATCTCTCAACTAGACAGACAAAGATTTTGACTAGTTTTTCTTTAGTTTTGAGAACAGGAGATTTTCTGTTCAGATAATTTAGATAAATTGAACTGGGCTTAATAAGAAAAAAAATGCCTTGATTCATAATGATATATTTTTTTAAAAATATGATTTTTTATTATGTATTAGATGGTATTATACAGTAAGATAAGTGGATATAAAACAATTACAGTATCTATTATTTCATAATGTTTGATATATATTTTAATTACGGCAAACATGAATTAACTCCCAAAATGTTCTTTTCACACAGTTAGATATTAGGGGAAAATCAAATTATCATGTATTAAATTTAAGGTAAGTAGCAATAAATTAAATAGTGCACATTTTCACAGCACAAAGAATATTTCAGTTTAAATTCAGAACAAAATCCATGATTCATTTCATGAATAACTAAGGAAAGGTATTTCACGTTCAGCTGCTTTCATACTCAAATAACTTCCCTATAAATAATAAGGAATCAATTGTATTTTCAGAAGATTCATTTGTGCATAAATCCTGTTCTTTAATTGGCCTTTTCCTTCTAATGATAAAATATGCAGCATATAAAGAAATCTCTCCTTTTGATATAATATGCAAACCTGTTGTTGTTGATTGTAGTGGTGGTGCATTGCCTGGAAAAGATAATCCCTTCAAAAACAGGAGAACAATTTTCTTACTTTAACAGTTTTGACAAGGACACAAAACAGAAAATATTAGATTCAAGCCAAATATATCAATGACTGTATATTCTAGCTTTGAACTATTATATCTCATTTCTTTTAAATGATAAATATACCAACTAGTAATGATAAACCCAAATTTCATATTTTCTTTAATGTGCTATTAACATATAGTATGTGCTAAAATGTTGTTCAGGGACGTTAGAGTAAAAGTAGCTAGATGCACATGAGATTAAATTGCTATTTTGTTAGAGACAGCATCTTTCTTTAGAGGAGTTGGTCACAGTATTCATTCATTCATTGATTCATCACATTGGTATAACTGCCTGTCTCATTTAGTGTCTCAGTATTACTTCTGAACTAAGCAGAAATCTGTTTTTCATTTTTTTCTTTCCCCACTTTGCACAGAGCATCTTGGAAATGGCTTGGGGCTAATAAATAAGGTACCACATTTTATGCATAGTTATAATTGGCTATGGTCAGTTAAGATTTCTAAGTACTGGCCACTACTGAGCACAAAGAAGTATGTCTTGTATGAACATTTCTGCAATAATTTGCAAAATCATGAGAATGAATTTAGACATGGTAATCTGAAATCCAGATGCTCGCAACTTGTGACCATTCATATATTACTAAAATATAATTCCCTGGATTCCAGTGCAGTTTATTGGTAAATTATGATTGAAAATCTGGAACTTCACATCTTGCCCACCCTTGTTGTCATTGCAGAAGTAAGATTCATGAAATCTCATGAACAGAGAAAATGAAGCCAGGAGCCAAAGACATAACCCAAAGAAGGCAAATGTGGCTGAAAAATAGGAGAAACAAAGATAACAACAATTAGGAAAAGATTTACAATTTGTTGTTTTCCAGTAATGAGAACTTTTTTGTTCAGAAAGGAGTTTTGCTGATCCTTCACCATTTTATCTAATTCCAGATAAGCTTAATTATTTATGAGGGGTTTATTTATTATTTTATTTATTTATTAAATTTATATGTCACTGAATTCAAATGACTCTTGGCAGCTTACAATAAAACACATAATAAAAATAATTAAAAACAGTTAAAAACCTTTAAAACAAAGCAAATGGACATAGTGCGGAGCTAAAAAATATATATGGGGGAGGTGAATCACCAGCCACCTCCAAGATGATGTATTGGAGCTCCACGCCAGCTGGCAGAGGCTGGTCTTAAGGCTCTTCTAGAAGGTCATAAGGGTGGGCACAGACCTCACCTCTGGGGACAAGATGTTCCACAGGGCAGAAGCCACAACTGAAGAAGCACTTCTTCTAGATCCTGACAGTCAAAATTCCTTGGCTGACAGGATCTGGAGGAGGTCTCTTCCTCTGGATCTGGTGGGGTGGGACATCCCAATTGGGGGTAAGATGGTTCCTTGGATAATCTGGCTCCATTCCATGAAGGGCTTTAAAGGTCAAAACTAACACCTTGAATTGCACCCAGAAGCAGACTGGCAACCAATGCAGCTTGCAGAATAGAGGTATCACATGGCCTCTATGATCATACATGAAGCTGCATTCTGCACCAGCTTCAATCTCCAGATGGTCTTTAAGGGTAGCCCCATGTACAGTAATCCAGTAACAAGATGATGAGGGCATGAGTGACTGAGTGAAGGGACCTCTGGTCTAGGAAAGGGCGTAACTGTGCACCACATGCAGTTGTGCAAAGGAACTTCTAGCTGCGACTGCCACCTGCTCTTTGAGCAGGAGTTGCAAGTCTAAGAGAACTCCCAGATTGCACACTGGATCCCTCTGGGTGTAGTGCAAATCCATCCAGAGTTAAAGTCCCAGAACCAGGTCCCTCAGACAACTAAAGCCACTCAGTCTTGCCAGAGTTCAACTGAAGCCTGTTGTCTCCCATCCAGACCTGTACAGCCTCCAGAAACTGAATCAGGACCAAGTCAGCATCACTTGGTTCACCAGGGATGGAGATGTAAATCTGAGTATCATCAGCATACTGAAGGTGCCTCATCCCATGGCAACAGATGATCTCACCCAGCAGTTTCATGTAAATGTTAAAAAGGAGAGGAGAAAGTAACAAGCCTTGTGGCACACCACAAAGTAGCTGCCATGGACTGGACTGCTCTCTCCCTATTAACACTGATTGGGACTGGTCTTGGAGAAAAGAGCCAAACCAATGCAAAACTACACTGCCCAGCCCCAGCCCCCATAGCTGACCCAAAAGGATATCATGGTTGACAGTATCAAAAGCTGCTGAGAGGTCAAGGAGAACTAGGATGGATGCACTACTGCCAGAGATCATCCACAAGATCACCCAATGCTGTCTCCATTCCATAACCAGGCCTGAACCCAGACTGAAAAGGGTCCAGAAAATCTAGTTCCTCCAAGAACTTCTGAAGCTGTCAAGCAATCACTTTCTCAACCACTTCCATAAGAAGGGCAAGGGGAAGACTGGACGATAATTGTGCAGACAGGTGGAGTCCAATGAAGTTTTTTTAACAAAGGATAGACCAGGGCCTTCTTAAAAGGACCTGGAAATGTCCCCTCAGTGAAGCATTAATCACTGCATGAACCCACCTGTTTGTCCCTATCCTGGCAGCTTTCACCAACCAGGAGGGACAAGGATCTAATTGATAAATGGTCAAACTGATAACATCAAGGACCCTGTCCACTTCATCAGGGGCAACAGGATCAAATTGTTCCCAGATAACTAGGCAAGACTCCTCCCTAGGCATCTCAAGTGGATCTGCCTCACACATGGCTTCCAACTGAGACTTAATCTGAGCAACTTTACCTGCCGAGTGTTCAGCAAATTCATCTGCGTGGCTATGAAGAAGATCCTGTGAGTCCCCCCCCACCAAGAAGGGACCCGGTGATCTTAAATAGTGCCAAAGTTTGACACTCTGCCAATGCAATAAGGGCACAGAAATAATTCCCTTATCACCAATTATCAGAAATAATTACCTTATCAAACTACCTTATCACCACAAGGTAGACCTTTACAATGGTTCTTACTCATGTTCAGTTGGATTCTTCCTCCAACTTCCACAAGAGGTGCTCCAGGCATCTCTCTATCCTTTTAGAACTCACAACTCTTCTGTGAAGTTCTCCCTCCCACTTCAACATCCCCTCTCTCCAAGCCATAGGCTCTGCCATCCCCAACAACCAAATGATAAACATACACAAGCAACCTAGAGGAAGGATGAGCACCCAGCTCTGTAGCATATGCTCTCAGAGCCTTATGGTACTCCCATCTCCTCCCTCCCTCACCCAAACATATAATGCCTATCCCTCATACCCAGCCCTCTCACTGCTAAATAAAGGGCCAAACGTACACATACCTCACCCAGCTCTCACCTTGGATGGGCATCCATACCACAACTATATCCACCCTGGCCAGCTCCAGCTTTCACCCTAGAGCCAGCCCCCAACCAGATAGGTTAACAATTCTCCCACGTGGCCAACCAATAATAACTCTGTCCTCTCTGGTAGCCACAATAACCCAACATTGTCACAAACTGCTGTTCCTGGCCAGACCTAGAGGCATTGACCACAGGCTGCTAACTTCACAGCCTCCATTGCTACTGCCACCACAGCCAGCAATAGTGCTGTCACGTCACTGTTCCCAGCTGCTCCAGGAGGCCTCAGCCATGAACTTCCAAATCCTGGCCTATACCGTCACCACCATCATCACTTCTACCATGTTGTTTCAAACACTCCCGAGAGCTTCCTTCCTGAACAGAAAGTTCTCTGCCGCTGATCGGCTCCACAGCTGCCAAACATCCAACTCCCTGCTCTGCTGATGCAGCTGCTGTGTCTGCTTCCAGCTACCATCTTGGAAAAAAAACCTGTCTCAGGTTATTGTGTGCTTTGCATCATGAGCTGATAGGAGAAATCTGGAATATTTTTCAAGGTCAGGCCAATCTGGAAAAGACCTCATGGTTAGCTCTTCACTGGTCAAAGAGCAACACAGTCTTATCTTCTCCATCTCTATAGAGGAATTATCAGGCTGACCCGTTATACCATGCCTTTAAATAAAATAATTCTCTGACCTTTCTACTTAGTACAGTGGCATGTAAGAGTGGAATTTCCTTGACAGTCTGGTTACAAAGTTTATGCAATGAGGAATCTTGACGTATTAGGATTCCTGATCACATAGAGCTCTGTAACTAGGAGTGGTGATTAAAATGTCACCTTTTTAATTCGACCTTTCCAGATGAAGGCAGAAAGGAAGGGGAGGCTGTAGCATAAGCCTCAAAGGCTTTCCAAATTTCTCGCAAGTTTTGGAAGATCTGAAAAAGATTCTGCTGCACTTTCATACCGTTTTGTAATAATGGACATCAGTGTTGGACAGGGATGCTTCTAAATTTAGTCTAACAATAGCATCAATTCATTGCCTGCATCTTACTTTTTTTTAAGGCTTATGATATATGGAACAAAACTTAGAGTCCTATCCAGGCAGGGAAAATCAAATCAATGTTTCTTTTCTCATGCCAGTAAAAAGAGATTGAAACCTTTCACCCATAAGGTCTTTTATTTCATTTTCTTCCTGTTGCAGGTTCACACTCATTTATTCAGCTCTGATAGGAAATGAAGTCCATTCACTAAATTCCATTTCTGTGATAGAGCTTTTCTGAAAAGAAAGTGCAACCCCAAAGAAGTAGATTTTACAGGGAGAAAATATTATGTCTTGAGGTCCATATTTAGTAAAGTGTATCATGACATTGACATAACTTCTGAAAAAATAAGAAACTAAAAAATTATGAATTTCTAATTCATGTTTGTTTATCCATACAATAAATTAATATTGATTTAGATGGAAGAATTATAATTGTTCTCAATTTTATGAGGCTCATAATAATAAATATCTATAAAGACTAAATATTTCTAATACAATAAATCTCTGGAGTATCAATTACCAATTATTATTTCATAGTAAAAATATTATGTAAATTTGGTCAAGAAATAAATCTTAAATTATACTTTCAGATTATTCTCAATCATGTTCCTGTTCCATACAATCATTTAAACATAGTCTATATATATGGAGGCAGACACACCTAAAATTAATTTCTTCACTATATCTAACATTAGCATATTTTGCTAAATTCTGTAATAGTAAGCCAAATTTAAGTGACAGGCTAAAAGAATGAAATGGAAAAAGATAAGAAACTGCATATACAATGAGATCAGCTGATTCCTTAATAATTAAAAGGGACAATCAAACCAAAAAAGTGACCTGGATAATGTTTCTATATAAGATTTACAAAGGAGATCTCTAAAAGTTTTGAAGAATTTTGTGAGGAAGGATAAAGAAAAAATGAAAAGAAAACAAGTTCTAAAACATGATCTGAAGAGACTAAAGATTAAGATTACTAAAAGGAAGAATATAAGGTGGGTTTATTTGTTCAAGATTAAAATAGATATGATATCTCTGGTAACCTTAATCAACTTTTGCTGATCAGAACTGAACAACAAGGCTTTAAGGATTTGTTTATAAGAGGTGGAATATGGGAAGAAGAGATTATTTATTGCACTTTAAGAAAAGGTTTAAGTTACTGTTTATATTTGTTATGATGAAGAGGGAGGTCATTATAAATTTATTTTTCTTTATTATAATCTTATTTTTTTCTTTTTTTATTTCTGTATTTTCTATTTTTTTTAGTTTATATTAGTTTTAATCCTTAATTGTAATTTTAATAACATTTCTTTCACCTACTTGTTCACAAAATTTTACAAACTCTCACAAAGTTTTCATCAGTCGAATTATGTGGAGGCAAAAATATCTTTGTTGAATCAACAAATGGTTCACTTGCCATATTTTTCTGTCCTAGAATCAAATTATTTAGAGTGGCCATTACTTATTAATGTAAAGTGACACTCTTGTACAGCTGTCCCATTCACATATGTAGCAACAGTACTTCATATATCCAAGTTGCATTCCAAGCAGCAGAACCACTACTTTTAGATCTTCACAGATATTCCAGTTGTATTTGGTGTACTGGATGTGCTTCAACAACAGTTCCATGTTTTCATGTGTTTCTTTCATGTGTGCAGTATCACCAACAGGTACTGAAGAGTGCATATTTATTTATTAAATTTATGTTGTCATTGTGTAACAAGACTGCCTTGAGGCTTAACAATGATGAATCAATCAATAAATTGCATTTTGGTAGGTCATGCTCACAACCTAAAGCTGTGAACAAACCATCAATGTAGTACAGAAAATGAGATTGTCAACCTGTGAAAAGAAATTTGTTAAATCATCTTAGCAGTTTCGAAAGATAATTTTTTACCTGATAACTAGCACCAACTTTGTAGTCTTGAACTCAGTAGTTCTGCTTCTGATTTTGTCAAACCTAGGTCCCTGACCAGGTCATTGAATTCTGACTGTGTTATGAGATGAGGCTAACCAGACATACAGAGTTCAAACTCCAGATCATTGTCACTATCTTTGCCTGGCTGATGCATTATAGTATTTTTGTCTGTTTCATCTAAGCTCCATTTTTCTGGTGGCTTCAGTATTGGAGATTGTCATCATGTAGCAGTGTTCTCATGTCTGAAGGCAGATTGGGATGTTTAATTGATTTATTATTTTTAGCAGAGAAACCAGAGAAATTAGTCAGACAGAAGTAACATTCTGTCACACAATCATTCTGTTCTTGCTGTATCATCAGGAGAGCAAACAGCATTGATTTCCGAATTCCTCTGAGCCAAGTTCTAAGATCAACAGCACATCTTACACAAAAAAAATGAGGTATTCAGGTATTGTCTTGATCACCAATTTTACAATGAAGTACAGTTCATATGCTTTCTTAACAAGTCCAGCCATGGTGCAGTTTTGAGGCTTAAGCATGTACTTGCCACAAATGTATTTATTTATTAAATTTATATATTATCCATCTTGCTATAAGCAACTCTGGGCAGCTTACAATAAAATAATGTAACATAACATATCACAGCTGTTCCAACATTGGCAAGATATTTCTGCTGCCACCAATTGTCATATAGCAAGTTTATAAATGGCTTACTTGTTATGTAAATTAAATGTACATAGACAATGCTATGACTTGAAACAATTGTATCAAAATACATGGAAACTGATATGAATGAAATGAGTAACATCTGTGCATGCAGGTTGCTTTTATAGCCTTTCCAGCAGCATCCATCCAGTGTAAGCAGGCCCAGGCATGCCCAAACTGTACCAGTTCCCCAAATGTTATGGACTGTGCCCTGAGTGCATGCTTGGACATGCATGAGCTTCACAAAGCATCTTATAACACAAGTAAAAATCAGTAAACTAAAAATATATGTGAAAAGAAATTGCAAAAACAGAAGATTTCTATTAAATGGTAAGTGATAGGTTAAATTACAGATTATTTTCATGATTAGCAGCCAAGAAACTCTAAGATACATCCATCTCTAAGATACATTCCTTCTTTTTCAGGAAGCAAAATCTTTGTTATCCAGTGAAATCAACATAGAGCTGACATAAATCAACAAACTCCTGAAATTATCAAGAATATGTCTTGGTTGAGAACCTCCAGTGGAGATCAGTGCTGGATTGATCCAAAAGAGTGGGGAATAGATACAAATCCAGATTGTGTCCAAAAACACCTTTGTAGTTCTCATCACAAGAAATATTTTATAGATAAGAATTAATAAGCAAACATAACTGGCTACCTTATCTAGTGAGATACTAGCATTTTGTCAAGGGGAATACAAATAAAATCAAGATAACATATGGTGGTAGAAGGATATACAGTAGTTGCCAATATTTTTTTCTTATTTATAGTTATCAAAAAAAATACAAAGTGTTTATGATACTGAACATTATAAGAATTATTTTGAAACAGTTGTGTACAAATGATGAACATACAATTGTTTAAATGTATATGTTATTGAAATTTGAAAGAAGAACAAGTACAAGAATGTATGACAAAGTGGCTAAAAAGTTTGGTTGAACAATGGGAAAATATGTGGTTGAAAGGATTGAAATTTTTGCTCTAATCTAAAAGAACTGTTATAAAAGTTATATATTCCACTAGTATATAACATCAGAGAAATTGTCTAGAATGTATAAATTTATGCTGGAATTAACAAGGGTCATTTTATCATGTTTGGTGGACATGTAAAAAGCTAGAAAAAAAATTGATTCAAATATATTCCCTGATTCAGAGGATTTTAAAGATTAATGTACAATTGGGGCCAGAATTCTTCCTCATGGTACTGATGGCCAATCTTTACTAACGTTTCCATTTCAAGTCATGGAACTTGGTATGGACAAAGACAGAGAGATTTGGCAGTACTTACAATGGAGGAATAGTTGATGAAGTTGATATACTGAGATGGTCAAATTGGCTTGTTTGATCAGAAAAAAGAAAACATCTACATTTATTGCTGACTGGAAACCCCTTGTGATCTTTTTGCATAAAACAGAAAGAAGTAAAGTTAGGATTTATGGTTTGATGATTAGACAAGATAGATTATAGAAAGAAGAGAGTAATGATGTAGCTTCAGAGAAAGAAGTAATTTTATAATTGTACTTATAACTGCTATAAAGAATATTGGAAGCCACTTTGTTTCTTTCTTTACTAATTTTCTTCATTTTTAGCTCTCTCTTTGAATTCTTTTTCTTTCTTACTCAATAATAATTTGTATTAGCTTGTAACCTTTAAAACTTTTAATAAAATAATTTTTCCAAGAAAAGCAATATCTTGTCATGTCCTTAGTGTTTGAGGGCATGCCTATGTGTTCTCCCTGACTCTGGCTTGAAAGTATGCCTGGTTAATTATTCTTGAAGGAACATCAGGGTGATAGTCTTCCTTTTAGCCCCCTCCTGCAGCTGAGATCACCTAACTTTATGGGTTTTTAACTGAAGTTGAAGTGATGTTTGCCATCTTCTCTCTACATAAGAATTGCTATTTGCATGATTGACATTATGGGGAAGTGGGATTTGTTGACTCACTATTTTTCCTTTCAATTGGTTCAGGTACACTCCTCCCACCTTCTGTTGCAGTTGGTAATCATCGACAGAGTGGGAAAAGGATGACTCTTTGCAAACAGATTTATTTTGCTATCTGAGATCTTTTTCAGACAGTATTGGCACTGAAATTGATAAATTCTGACACAGTGACACTGACTGATATGGATATTTCCTCCTTCTTCAACCAGCATCACCAGTATTTGCAACCTGATGACAAGGCTGGTATAATGGCATGAGGGAAAGACCCTGGGAGACAGAGTGAAGAGAAACTGTCAGATAAGAGGGCATAGCCCTCAGCTAGATAGTGGGCAGAACAAGAGGCTCTGGAGGGACCCTCCCTAATTTTTTGGGTTGTAAAGGAGATGGGCAGTTTGTACTTTCAGACTAGCAAGATTCTGTTAGTGGAGCATTATAATAAAATAAATTAGCTTATCTGGTCATGTTTCCTGTCTAATCTACCTGGTAAGGCTGACAGCTGCTGATATGCTATGTAGGAAAGGGGTATTGCTGAAGTGAGAGTGTCTTCATGCTTCAACCAGGTTCAGCCACTACCACTTCTTGCATGTTGTAGGGACAGGTTGCTCAAAGTAAAGGCTTCCCAGGAAAATTCCAGCACCTGATTCACAGTGGTAGGTTGTTGTAGACTTCAAGAAGTGATCCCTGGTATAAGTAGTGGGTTTTTTAGTAGAGCAGGATGGTCCAACTCACATCCAAGATCTGATGTCTGTTGCTTTAGCCATCTGTTGAAACTCATATCTTATCCAGCTCCACATTAGGAGAGTGATAGGTGGATATTTTTTATACTGGCAGGGAAATCCACCAATCATTGCTCTTTAAGTTTCCCTACAGTCAATTGTTATGACAACACCAGTCAGTAGCTTCATTAACAAGGCAGTACAAGACTTGGCTATGAGGATAGAACAAATTTGCACTTGACATACTTTGTGTTATCTCATAGCTGGAGGATAGGATGTTAAAACTGTTGACTGGATGAGCAAAAGTATTTTCATTCCTAGTTAATTTCGGTGAAAGCAATGAAACAGCTTCCTCCCAGTCCCCAGTTAAATTGCTAAAATGAAGAAAGCCTAAAGCAATATTTTTATGCAGAAATGGAAACTTCTGGCCGATAATGCTAGCAAGCTCATCAGATTAGTACTCCTATCCTGCCTGAAGGATCTCAGCTAAAGTCCTTTTCATTGTTGTTGCTATTCCACTTCTGCCTTGGGGAAATTGGTAGGTGAGCCCTGCCAATTTATCTACACAAATTTTTGCATTAGGAAAACTTCCAGAGCCATAGTCCTGTGTTTAGAGTGCTTTTCTCCATATAGAAAAATACTTGGAATGATGATTCCAGATGTTCTACATGGAGTATTAAGATGATCAAATATGCGCAATTTATTTGAAGAATTCTAATGTGGCTGGATAAAATTGAATGTCCTTGGAATTCCTTTGCTAAATAGTCACATCCAGATTAGGGAATAGAATCCTGAGAAAAATGTTCTATTTCTGAGGGGTTTTTTTTATATTGCTCATTTTTAATCTCAAATTATGCTCAGCTGACTTTCTGTGTCCAGCTAAGTTGTACCACTGAGCTAACCTTGGCGAATCTCAGAAACCTAAATGAGGTTGGACTTTGTTAATACTTTGATAAACCAAATTTTTAACCAAAATAAGTTTTTTAAAGAAATTCTGGAAGAAGAAAATGGCAAATTACTTCTATACTGTTGCCAGGAAAATATGAAGTCCATGATGTCTCCCAAAAGATAAGCCTGATTTGAGATGCTAAGCTTTTTTGTAAACATGCTCCAGTTTTTCCAGTATATCTGCTGACAGATGATTGCATATAATGTATTGAAAGAATGATCCTGACATAAAAGCATATCCCATTGTAGATTTGTCAGTCTTTAAGATGACATAAATTTCTTGTTTTTGTGACAACAAACCTTTATTTTTTATTCTTCTGGACACTACCCAGAATCACATGGCAATTTTAAAGCAAACAATGTATATTTGGGAATGCTGGGATTTTACACAGACTCTCCTTGTCTTCCTTGCTTCCCTTTTATGTTGCACATGGCTGAATTGACTCGGTCTGTTGTTTGTGATGAACGTATGCAATCGATTGTATGTATGTTCTGCCCATGAGGCAGAAAACTTCAACTTGTGCAGATGAAATGAGATTGGCAGAAACAAGCAAGACTATATTTGGCAGTCACTGCCCTGACCATCCAGTTTCCAGGCACAAAACCAGGGATCAGAGTGTCCTCTATAAAAGCCAGGGGATCTGAAGCTCTCTGAGCTTCTTTCTTGTGTTAAATGAATTTGCTTCCAATTCTTTATCAACTTTTCCCAGTCTGGTATCCTGTGGAGGGTGCAATATAGCTGAAGGTCTAGGAAGAACTGATCAAGACAGCATTTTAAGTACAGCTAACAAAAGAGTTTGGCGGCTTTGGTTTTGTGAAAACCCTCCCAGAGAACCCTACATTTTCAAGATTGCAGAAGGGCTAAAACCATCCTTTTTTTCCTCCTGTTAAAATAATTGTCTGGACTGAACATTTAATTGCATTATCAGAGTGTGCTTCTTATTCTTGGTTTGTATAAATTTCTGCAGTGAAGTGGGTTTAATTAGCTATTTTATATGCAGTATGAGAAGAGCAGTGCGGTATGTAACCTTTATTATTTAGTGGGTTGAAGAGTTTGTCACAAATACTTGGTTATAAGTCTTCTTTGTGAACAATGGTCACTTGGGAAGTAATCATTGCTCTCTGCACAGTATTTAATCACTGGGTTGAGAGCCAACAGAAGGGAGGTTTCAGAAAGAGTATTAACATTGTTTTGCAAAAAATAAAGCTTGATTTAATGGTAGCTTGGGTGTCAGAGGAGCTTTAAAAAAATCAATTCAGCAATTACTGGCACAACTTTTATCTTGAAATGCAGTTGCTTATGTTTCTCACAATCCATGAATTACTAAATTTCATATTACTAAATTAATTCCTGCTTTGTTGGACCCCTGCTGTTCAGAAATAATTGTTTCAATAAGAAAGAGTTACATTCTTGTAGCTGCATGTAAGCAGCAGATCAGATAATAGCTAGGTCACTTCTCTCCCTAGGCAATGGATTCTTGCCAAAGATATTGTGTGTGCTGTACCAACAACACTCAATGTTTTCCTGTTGAACTGTAGCTAAATTTTTCATGATCTCTGGGCAATTTGCCTCATGAAAAGAGAGCTGTCTCACAACCTAGCATGCAGTGTTTGCATGCAAATCTTTAGCAAGATCAATGAGAATAAAGATGAACAATTCATGTTGGATATTCCAAAGGAGTATTTGGGATTGAGAATGTACATGATACTTAAATGGCCATAAACTGTGCAGTCAGGCTACTCTGAAGGCTTAAAATATTGTAACGGTGATTATATAATTTCATCAATTACATTTATTTGAAAGCATAAAAGTAAGGAAGAACATTTCTAAAAGCAATAGGTTAAGATCAGTCCTTGTATACAATTAAATTATGAGAAAACGCTAGTAGATTTCTGATGAAAGAGGAAAACTTAAGCTTATCAGCTTCCACATTGAACATTCATCTCAACTATCTATATTCCTTGGTAAAGACCAATATCTTCTTGTTTCAGTTCTGCTTAACAAATAGTGAGATAAACATTTGTATCTTAGTTCTCAGATTGTGCATTCAGTTTATGCACAATTGAAAACAGTGGGACTCCCGTTCTAAATATCATAAAATCAGTTTGAGATTATTTAAGTCTAAACATGCCTATATCAAAGCCCATTCTTTGTAAGGATTTTTCTTTTTTTTAAAAAAGGACCGATAAGATTTCTGCCCATTTCCTCCCAGGGCTTCAAGTCCAATTTATGAACTCCCTCAGGACTTCTTGCATTGTATTTGTTTGAGTTACAGCAAAATGTGACTTTTATTTTCCATTCCTTTCCTGTGTGATTGATGAAACTCTCACAAGCAAGTATGTAGCAGCTTGTGAATAACTGCTCTAAGAAGGAAGATTAGACCTAACTGTGCAGAGGTGTGTGTGTGTGTGTGTGTAGGTATACTAGCTTAGGAAAGAAACTATGTATCTGTATGTATATAAAGTAGTGCTAAATGTTATGGGAACTTTGTTCAAAAGATTGTACAACATATGTTAAAACAATTCTATTGACACCTCAAGAGATTGCATAAGTGAGTGTAGATGTTAAATAATATTAACTACTTCTGTCTCATCAGGATTTGAATCCAAAGGAAAGTATAGATGCAGCCCTCCTCATTTTGTACCCTAATATTTTTATTTTATTTTAATGTTTTTATTGATGTTTTAATGTGTGTTCTTTGTTAGCCACCGAAAGTCTTCAGATTTCGGTGGCAAAGAAATTCAATAAATAAATAAATATTTGAGTCTAAATAAGCTGTCAAAGCAGGATACATGGGCAACCTTAGACACGATAATGCCAGAATAATGAAATGTACAGTGGGACATCATGATGTAAGTTACATTTGTTTGTACTTCCTTTGTGACATGGAACACACATATAGAAAGGGTATAGTTGCATTTTTTCCTGTTCAACATTTTCCCCATTGTATGTATTATAGATTTTCATTATAGCTACGCACAAAATCAGTGGTATACAGACCAAATCTTCTGAATCTCATCTCCTGATTCCATTATTATAACAAACACTATAATCTTAATATAATAGAATCTTATTTGGATCATCTTCAGTGTTCTCTACCAAGGGGGCTTGGTGGCTGAGTGGTTAAGACACTGGGCTTGTCAGCTGGAAGATTGGCAGCCCGGCAGTTCAAGACCCAAGTGCTGCGATGTAATGGGGTGAGCTCCTGTTACTTGCTCCAGGTCCTGCCAAGCTAGCAGTTCAAAAGTATGTTAAAATGCCGCCAATTTGGTGGGAAAGTAACAGCATTCCATATGCCTTGGTGTATAGTCATGCCAGCCATGACTATGGAAGCGTCTCCGGACAACGCTGGTTCTTTGACTATGAAATGGAGATGAGCACTGCCCTCTAGAGTAAGACACGACTGAAAGAGGAAACCTTTACCTTTTATCAGTATTCTCTGAGTCCAGCTCAGTATTGAAAAGATATTTGAGGATTTTTTAAATATCTTTATTGTATCATTTCTGTCTCTAATAAAGATGTGGTCTTGAGGAAACCCTTATTTCCTCACATTTTAATGAATGACATAACCTTCTTTTTCCACCAGTTTGCAATCAAGCACTGTTATTATGCTACAATCATAAATGAAAAATTAGATCATGTAATCATATTTTCAACCTTCCCTAGTGGTTTCCCAAAAGCAAAATCAATGGGGAAGGCTTCAGGAGGCTGCAAGTTGCTCCCACTTCTGCTGCTTTTTCTCCAGAGGATCCCCCAGATGGCAGGGCAAATGTGGGCCTGGTTGAGCAGGCAGCTGTCTAATCAGCTATACTCACATTGAGCCATAGCGCCTCCCCTTGCCACTTGCACTTGCATCGCACTGCAGCACCTCCATCCTCGTCCCAGCTGCACCACAGCAAACCTGTGCCCACCTTCTGTAGCATTTAGTGCCTGCTGGGCTATGTGCAATGTGCTTTCAGGAAGCCTTGTTGTGACTGGGAGTTGCAACTTCTTCCTGGCTTCTTCATTGATTTTGCTTGTTAGAAGCTGACAGAAAGTCTAAAGTTGCAGTTAGGTGAGATCCTTACTTAATGACTCATTATCCTTGCTTTACAACGGCAACAGGACTGCTAGGATTGCAGTTGCAAAGTGAGGCAGTCACATGATGCTGCATTTTATGACATTGCTTAACAATAGAAATTCCAATCCCAATTACCATCATTAAGTGAGGACTATTTGTGTAACCTCTAATTTATACTAACTCCATTCACTGTGTTATTCCATTCCTTTCTGTTCTTGAAAATTACACATTTTGGCTTCCACCATATTCATACATTGCCCTTTGTTCTTTAATCTTTTGAGGACTGCATTAATTTGCTCTTGATTTTTTCTATCTTCTCTTTCCTTCCCACCCATTCATTCTTCCTTCCTACATTTGTTTTGTAACTCGGTTGCTCTTTATTCATTCAATTTGAAACTGGACATTAATTTGTATAAACAAGGTTAAATTACTATTTATTGTATGGGATAGCTTAGCCAACAGTTATTTCATTACAGTCTTCTTGCAGTTTATTTCAATAAGAATTTTACATTAACTACATAATATTCCTTTGTTTGAATCTTCACAAAGTTCTCCATATGTTATTTGACCTTTGGAAATGGTTCTTTTCAATTTTCCATGTGCCTTCAGTCCTCTGTAACTGAAAATACTGGGAACAAAGAAAGAATTTTCTAAATAGTTCTTCCTGTATAGAAATCCCTCTTTGTCCTATTAATTGTTTTAATTATGATTCCAAAATATAAAAAAGATTTGCTAGGAAATATCTTGGGATGTATGCCATGAATTGATATATTGTAACCAGTTAAAGTTTAGTTTTTTACTTATTTTTTCATTCTTTTACAAGAATTTGAAGTTAGATTGCATAATTTGCACATACCCATAGCTATACTAGAGGACTTTCTGCACTCCTCCTAAATGTTTACAAATAATTTTATATAACTGTACTGTCAGTTTTCTAGAACTTTGTACCACCATAAGAATACACACAGATAACCTGAATCTTTGAAGAGATTTTAGATTTGAAGGCCATACTCCATCTTCTAAAAGGCTTTGTCAGGCTTGGCTACTAGTTGTTTCTCGTAAAATTGGTTTGGGGCAGAGGTTCTCAACATTATGATCCCCTTATCCCCTAACACAACAAAATGAATTTGTGGCACCCCATTAATTATACAAAACTTACCCAACCTCACCCCAACTCACAAAAACAAAATATAAAACTATATTTTCATGGGGAAGGGTGAGCTTGCTTGCTTTTGCATCATTCCTGAAATCTGGGTTTCATTTTAGTCATTCTAATTCATCAAAATCGGGGAGGGGGGGAGAAAACAGAATTCCCCTCCCTTCAATCAGTTGGGAAGAGGAAGAGGAGGAACTGGAACTCACAGGCTTCACGTAGGATTCCAGAACCTCCAGTTGTTTTGCATTCAATACATTTGCATCACACTAATACATTCACTCAATGTTCTTGCAAGGGATTTGATATGATTTTTCATTCATTGCCTTATAACTCATCCAAGAGTTATAACTCATACTTCAAGAAATGTTGAGATAGGGGATTGCTTGCTTATCTGTGGTACCTGATTTAGTCATATGGTAAAGAAGCCACAGCTTAGTGCCTTCTTATGACAGCCTTTGAAAATAATAAGCAAGATATAAACTTTCAAATTTTATCTGTTAATGTTCTAATGCAATTGGCTCATTGAAAAAATACAGTTCTTCGATGGTTAGTGTTTATTGTATTTTTCCTAAATAAACTTCTGCTTTGTTATTTTTGTTTTAATTTTTCTTTTTGTTAAATAACTAAGCATCCAATCATAAGTTTATTTGCTTACTTATGTACTCCACAGCAATCAAGCAGACCCTCAGTGGTTTATATTTTTCCTCAGACATAAATCTAACACAGCAACTTCTGACATAGACAGTGTGGAGGTACCTTTACCAGATAAAGAAGATGCTTCATCTATTATCATTGACCCCCCTGATGCTTTGCTAAGGGAAGGTACACTGAGAAGTTACCAAAACATTCAGCTGATTTCCATAATAACATTCGCAGACACAGTTGATTCTAAAGCTACCCAGACCTCATTTTTTGTCGCATCCTGAAATTACAGTGCCTCACCATTCATAGATGTTCCAGGGTTCTTTGGCTGACCACTCTCTTAATAGAGATTCTAAACCCTGTTTTATCTGCAGAAAAGTTCCTGCAGTGAAACCAGAATATGCCAAGTGGAAGAAAAAGAATGTCCAATCTATATAACTGAGCATTAGCCCTCGGTTGCTGATTTCTTCCTTCTGGGCAGCCCATTTTCTTCTGGTTCAATTGCAGGACGGCTCAGCTTGGAAAACTTTCATCTGGAGTTCCAGAGGGCTTAGGATCAGATGTTTTCTTTTTTCAGGGAATTCTTGTCTTGTTGAACCTCCTGCTCAATAATTTCACAAATCTTCAGTGGATTGAATCTTACAGTATGAATGACTGTGACTTGAATCTTTCTGATCAATTTCTAATCAGGTTCACATCTTATTAAAAATATCCAGCTTGACTTCTTTTGCTTATGTGAGCAATTTACCCCAGATACTTGCCTCATCCCTTTTGCCTCTAGGCTCAAATGAGCAATTGTTCTTCTATCTCACTCACCCAAGCAGAGAGACTATACTGCAATCTCTAGCCATATTTGTAGCTGTCTGGGAAAGTACCTGGCTAGAAAATGGTATTACAGATTTCAGCAGTTTGCATTTAAATGTAAGAAAAAAGAAGCCCTGGAAGTTCTCCTCTCATACAAATGCTTCCTCCTCTAATGGCCAAATTCATATAAACAAGTATGAAGCATCAATTTATTTTTATCCATTTCATTGTGAAACAGGGATAAAGGGCTTATGTTACCTGGAAACTGCCTTTTCTTAGGAGGTGACACACTTATTAGAGCTTTGGCACTTTATTGTTAGCTGGAGGGAGCCCTGCTTGATCAGCTGTTGGTTTCTCTTATTTGATCTCAGTATTTGAGGTTTCACAGGGAGCAGGAGAGGAAATTCTGCCAGATGACAGTTAACTAAAATTGTTAGATTCTTAAATGAGAATAGCAAAAT
>JANHZU010008941.1:22489-33013 GCA_032468055.1 Acrochordus granulatus | reverse complement strand
ATTGAAAAAGTCTGGACAGTGGACATGACAGACCCTGGAGACAGCAGAATAGAAAAGAAAGAACTGGAGAAAATCACAAAATGCAAAGACCTGCAGATAGAAGTGTCAAAAGAAAGCAAAGGGGTTGCCAGTAGTAGCAGGGGGCTTGGGGTGCAATCCCGAAACTTCTGGAGCACCCCTTGAACTCCATTGGCATTGACAAATTCACCATCAGTCAGTTGTGAAAGGCAGCTTCACTCGGAAGAGCTTCCATCCTACGCCAACACCTTATCAAAGAACAGCACCTGCCTCTCCCAGGCCCTTGAGAAGGACTCAACAGATGCACAAAGATGCCAGATCCAGTCTAAACATCTGGCTGACTGAGCGATGAACAATAATAAAAAAAGTATTTTTAATTTTTTTAGTAACAGTACTCACTTCAAGAAGGCTTTAGAGAGCGCATACTTGGTTTTCAGGAATAAACATGGCTTTAGAACCGTGTTTCTCAACATCAGCAGCGTTAAGACTGATGGACGTCGACTGCCGCAATTCAGGGAGCTGAAGTCCACCCATCTTAAAATTGCTGAGGGTTGAGACACTCTGCTTTGGGGTATCATGTCACGTACGTCTGATGAAGAGTTGCCAGCTCGGCTGTTCCCGGCAATGAGCCTGCGGGACGCCAGCTTTTCTTCTTGGGTCTGCAGGGGGCACTCGCGGGCTTCGCAGCAGAGGAGATGCCAGGCGGGCTGGGCGTCTGAGAGGCGCTCTCCAACAACAGCCGCCGACAGATGCTTGAAGAGGTTAAAAAGTATGGCAGGAAGCCGAGTGGAAAGAGTGGGGGGAAATTCCTGCTGTGAGGATGCCCATTCTTTAATATTTGTAGCAGAGACACTTTTCCTTCTGTGCAGGAAGCTCAAAGAAGTGCTTGTTGTTGTTGTGGTTCAGTCGCACAGTCGTGCCCGACTCTTCGCGACCCCCACGGACTGCAGTACGCCAGGCCCCCCTGTCTTGCACTGCCTCCCGGAGTCTTCCCAAGCCCACACCCATCACACTGACGACTCTACCTACCCACCTCATCCTCTGCCGTCCCCCCTCCTCCTCTTCCCTTCAATCCTTCCCAGCATCATGATCTGTTCCAACAAGTCCTCCCTGCGCATTATGTGGCCAAAGTACTTGAGCTTCAGTTTCAGTATCCGTCCCCTCCAAAGAGCAACCAGGTTTGATTTCCTGCAGGATCGACTGGTTTGACCTCCTTGCCATCCAAGGGGTCCCTCAAGCGTCTTCTCCAGCCCCACAATTTGAAGGCACCAATTCTTCAACGCTCAGCCTTCCTCATGGTCCAGCTCTCACAGCCACACATTGCTACAATGAAGTGCCAGAGGAATGCAAAGCTTTGCTTTGGATTATTAGGTTGATTCTGTTTTCCAGATCTAATCAAAGTAAATTGCATTTGTCAGGTTGAAAGCGAGACAGAAAGGGTGGCATCTCTCCCCCCAAACTGTGAACACAACAATTTTGTGTTGATTAACTTAGCTTTAGAGTTTTGTGTGAATTTAAGATGGATCTCTCCCTCTAAAGGGGCGACAGGGAGAATGCGGAGCACGGCCAAGTGTTTGTTTGAACATTTATCTGGTGCTTCCCAGGTCCAGCACCAGAATAGTTGGCCTTCCTTTGCTGCCTCCTGGCCCAATTAGAGGTAGTCCTCATTTAGCAACCATAATTGGGACCGTCTGGTTAAGCAGAGTGGTTGCTCAGTGAAACTGCAACGATACTTACGATCTTTCTGCTTTCCTTTGCTTTACAGACCTGCAAAGGTCATCAGTGCGCAGAATGGTCAAAAAATTACCATTTCATCCCTGTGAATGGTCACTAAATGAGGCAGTTGTTAAAGAGGACCCCCTCTACAGTCTTAGTGTCAAACAAGAGAGCAACAGAATTATAGCAAGGCAGAAGTGACTTCGGCACACCTGGTGCTCGTTTTTTCTTTTCTCTTTCATGTCAAGGGGATTGGTGTGGGCTGTATGTTCATGCTTCAGCAGCCAAGCGCGGTGTGGCCCCTTGACCCCCATTTATTGCACAGAAGAGGCAGATGAATGGGGAAAAGTGATGGGGAAGAAGGGAAGGCACCCCAGGGGAAGGTTTCTTGCCTGGAGAACTCCCCATAGTCTGACATTGCTAAAGGCAAATTGAAGCAAGGTATTTCAGGTGCTCAGGATTCACTGCCACCTCCCTCCAAATGGGATTAATTCTGAACTGTCATGCAGGACTGTGTTGTGTCTGTTCCAATGAAGCTGAGCAGAGGCGGGTGGGGAAAGGGCTGGGCTTGCCTGCCAGATGTGTCTGAAGGAGCAGCAAAGCAGCCAGTGCTTCCTCTCCCAGGTAGGTAGTAGAAGGAGGGTAGTTCCTCTGTTAGGCTGCCTCCCTTTCTTCCCCTAAGTGATAGAAAAGTAGGTTCAGCTTGGATGTTGGAAATGGATTTCCAACCGAGGTACCCCCGGCTGGGAAAATGTCACTTCCTGGAATTCCCAACCAGCGTGACCAGGCTGAGAAATGGCTGGGCTGAAATGCATCCAGCTTGCTCAGCATCGGCCCTGTGAGGTGGTCCGGACAAGAAGCACAGCACGCTCTGGAGCATTCGCTCGATCTTTATTGCAAGGCCCATAGCAGAATCTCGCAAGGCTGAAGGTCTTCCTCCCCTCCTCTCCTTTTACTCTCAGGAAAACCAGGGAGTTCCTCTCCTGAAAGGCTTCCCGTGGGCTGAGACGCCTTCTGCGTAACGGCTTTCCGGTCTGGGGCTCTCCCTCCTGTCTCCCGGGGTCATTCCCGCAGGCCATTAAGTCTGCTTTTGCTTTTAGAGAAACAAAGTCACTGTCAAACGATTTGCAAAATCCTGCACCGGTACGGCCCGATTTCGCTCTTGGTCTCCAGAGGAGTAGGGAATCTAGCTCCAGCTGCCGGAAATTTTAACCCCCAGCCCTTGAGCTTTCTCCTCAGCTTCCTTCTGAACGTGAGGACTAGAATCATGATTTGAAAAGAACTTGGGGGGTAGATTTTTTTTATCCGGATTTTTAATTATTATAAATAAAGGCAGATAACATACATACAATAATAGTCCTTCCTCTGCAACAATCCTGTGAGGTTGGTTCAGCCGAGAGAAAGGAACTGGTCCACAGTTACCCATTTGTTCTCATGGCTAAGGTGAGCCTAGAACTCACCGTCTCCTGGCGATTGGTCCAAAATCACCTAGTCCCTTTTCATGGGACTAGATCTCACCATCTCCTGGTGATTGGCCCAGAGTCACCCAGCTGGCTTTCTTGGCTAAGGTGAAACTAGAACTAGCCGTCTCCTGGTTTCTTACCTGGAGCCTTCACGACAAGACCAAACTGGCTCTCCATTTAGTTTCATTAAACTATCAGGGATTTCTGCTGAGTCTTCCTTTCCTGCTTTCGCTGATCTGCTTCCGGCCTTGGTTCCCACCAGCAAAATGGGAATAATAGCTCCCTCTTAGCTGAGAACACGTCCTCCTCCACCGGTGGCTTTTTTTTTTTGAAGGACCCCAATGTTAAAGTGTTCTCTGTGCATTGTAAATTCTAAGTAAATATTGCCAGTAGCCAGTGAAGGGGGGGTTGTTTCCATTTCCACACCTCCCCCTTTGCCCCCTAGTTTTGTATCTCATTTTCACATTATCATCAAGTCCCCCCTCCTTGGACCCCCATTTTGGAGGCTATTTTGACAGCTTCTGTCAGCTGCCTGCCATCACCTCCTTATTGGCTGCAGGCACCTCTGGCATTGTGCTGAATGCAATTAGAATCTGATTAACAGCAAAGGAGAGGAAGCAAAGGGGGTCTCTCTCTTCACCCTTCCCTCTACAAAAAAAAAATAATTTTCTCTTTCCAGTAAACTGTTTTGCCGGCCCGCGGGATTGTTTGCATTCCATGGAACCTCAGGGCCAGCAAAGGAGTGAAACGCTTTGCTTGCCAACGACAGGCTTAATTTAAAAAAAAATTGTAAAATTAGTGGGTAATAGAACCAGGTACTTTTTCAACAGCTCCTGAGTTGCAGGGGATGGCTTTCTTCTAAAGCTGTATGTTTGTAATTCTGTGTGCCTTCTTTGCACGCTCAAAAAACTCTGGCCGTGGTGTGAGCATAGGCTCACATATAAGACAGATCTGAGTTCCCCTTTGTTTCTCCTCGGCAAGTACTTTGCATGAAGACGGGGTTCATGGATCACGCTAAGCTGAGAATAGTTGAACTTGGTTTATCAAGGAGTGTACAATTGGATGGATGGGCAGAGTGTGCTAAGGTGATGTTAGTCTTGCGGGGTAAACCGTAGAAAAATCACAACCAGATGAATTAATTCTATTGTGTTGTAATGCTACATTGACACAATCCTGCTGGTCTTAAAGTACAATTCTACACACACACCAATCTCCTTTACCACTCGAGAAACTCGGGAGGGTCTCTTCAGAGCTTCTTGCCTCACCCACTGTCCAGATATGGGCTAAGCTGTCTCTTATCTGACCATTCTCCTTGGCAGCATCTCTTGGTCCAATCTCCCAAGGTCTTTCCCACAGGTGTCGTCTCTTAATTGTGGCATTGATAGCTTACGCGTAACAGTGAAAGCCAAATAGATGAATCCACCTATTGAGTTCCCACCTGCCCTGACCTCCCTTCCTGCTACTGTGCTTAATTCCCACCCATCCACCCCCATTTGTAGAGGGCTTCTGTCCATCTTCATGATGAAACAAGGGTCACCGGCTGATTCCCACTCATCCAGCTGTTGCTGAAAGTCATACAACCACATCACATGCTTGATTGGCACCCATCCCAGATCTGACTTGGCATCTGCCCAGACTTGTTTTCAGGCCTGATCCTGGGATGGACTTTCTCCAGCCCGTGAAAAATTCTGTATTAACAGCATCCTAAATTCCTTCATCTGGTTTACAAACCAGCAGGTTGGGTCCAAGGAAAATTAGTGCTCATACAACCCTGCTAGAATCTGATGGAATTTAAATTAATCCTGGCTAATTCCAATCCCATACGTTTAGGTATTTTTAAAGCACTTTTTACTGTATCTTTCAGTTAGGTGAGCTTTCTGTGTTGGATGGGGAGTTTTTAGAGCAAAAGAGGCCTGTTTCTTTAAGAGCATATCAGGAGATTAAGAGGCACGTCCTGGATTGTTTTTAACCTTCTATATTTTTGTAACCCCTTGTTTTGATATTATTCTCTTTCTGTTACAATGATGTTGATTGTTCTAGGTTTAACTTGGATGTCAGCCACCCAGAATCTCTAGAGCTTGGTAGGATAGGTTGCTTCGTAAATAAACATCCAGGATGGCCAGTTTTGTATTCTCCATAAAGAAGAAACCCATCCTTGAGATCTCTTGCAGGCTTGTAATGGAAATAATATGAGTTACAAGAAAAGATAACGGAAAGAAAAAACCAACAACAGTGTGATCATGATAGTTTTCAGGTACCCAGATGGTTGAAAGTGAAGAATTTCTGCTTTAATTGCACGTCAGCATCTGTCTTCTAGCTGGGTTGATGAGCCTTCCTTTTTCGGTATTGTTTCTCCTCCTTGTTTGCAGTTCTTGAGATGAGGCTTATGCTCTTGCTTCGTTTTCTCCTTCCCAGAAAAGATGTTTCTTCAGAAGCCCCCCTGGTGCCGGTGGGAGGAAAGAGACTTAGATTTCAGGAGCCACTTACCAACTTTTTCTCCTCTTCCTCTCCAAATGCTTCATACGTCAGGTCTCCGTGGATTTTCAGCAAGTCTGAAATATCTCGATTTTCCGCTTCTTTACTCTCTAGGCAGGAACTGCTGGAAAAGCCAAGTGCGTTGGCTCACCTGCCTGTCGAAATCCTGAAATATTTGAAAATTTGGAGAGTAGGCTGTCTAGCCTGGGAGAACATCCAAAATGTGTGAGCAACAGAAGGGCTTTTTTGGAAGAGACTGAAGGAGAATTTCCATTGCTAAGCAAGGCAGTTGTTAAGCGACTCATGCCCAACTTTACCACCTCTTTTGCCATGATTGTTGAACCAATCGCTGCAGTTGTAAGTGAATTATGCAATTGTTAAATGGATCCAGCTTCTTCCATGGAATTGCTTGCCAGAGGCTGGCTGGGAAAATTGCAAATAGTGATCATGTGACCTTGGGATGCTGCAGTTGCCATAAGTGTGTGCCAGTTGACAAATGCCCAGATTTTGAGCATGTGACTACAGGGAAGTACGAAGACTGGTCAGAAGTCATTCTTTGCAATGCTGTTGTGACTTTGAATGGTCACTAAACAAATGGTTAAAAGTTGAGGTTAAAAGTACAATCCCTGTAGATTGCTTTGGAGCATGGAGGTGCCATCATTTATCCTGGGAAGGAGCATTCCAAACAATCTACCGGTTCTAGTTTAAGTGGCTGAGTAGAAATCTGCAGTTTTGGTTTGCTTTTGAGGAAAGAGGAGAAACTGAGACTTCCCCAGTAGGAACCTGATTTGCAATTTTTTCCCTCCTTAATTAATGAACTTTTCTGCAATTTCTTTGAATCTGATTACTCCAATTTGAGGATATGTCTCAAAACGCCGCTACAAATCGATCGGAGAGTATTGTTGGCAGATCAAAATTGCTCCCGTCGGCATTTAAGCAACAGATAGCAACAAAATTAGCTCTGTTGCTAATTTTTTTTTTCAGAATTATACTGGAGTTTGTATTGCATGAAGGAAGGGTAGAAAAACTGGCCACTTTTAACACACATTGCCACAGCATTGTAAAGAAGGAAAGTATTGATGGAAAAGTATTTACTGTCTAAATTCTGATTAAATTAGAAAAGTTGATGGATTAGTCTTGCGCGGCCTTTATTTAGTATTCAAATTTATATAGCCTTCCATCTCACATGTACAACTTTGGATAGCTTGCAACCATTAAAACAAATGTAAACGGAGCAAAAAAGAGCAATGCAAGCATTTGAAAAGGCCAGAACAATATAAAAGTATATTAAAAAAACCCATCATAAAATAGCTAAAACTCACAGCCGATGTAATACCATTCATCAAAACAATTGGTATACCCAGTGCACTGATTTCCTTAAATCACAGTATCAAGATGGCACATTTTGTCCTTTCTGAAGATTATAATCTAAGAACATTACTGAGGGTTTTCCCCCCCTGCTTGCAAATGGTAACTCAAGAAGCCCTTCAAAATGGCTCTTTTAGCTAGAAAACAAAATCATTTTGATTTTTTTCTTTCCCTCAAGATAGTTGGGGAACTTTTAGCTTTTCTTCATCTCTGAGACCCTTTTTGTATATTTTCTGATTTTTAAAGGCCCAGATGAGGAGGAAGCTGTTCCTTCATTTTTAAAGATTTTTTTACTCCAAGATTTCTTCATTTCTTTAATGGAGACACTTAATGAGATTTCCCTTCGCCTTACTGGATTTGCATTCATTTGGTCTTCTATGCAAATTATCTTTATTCTCATTAAAGCAATTAATAGAATCAATGCCATTTTTTGGAATTAGAGAAAGCTTCAAAGTCCAGGAATTTTTTAGATTTAAAAATGTCTTTAAAAAAACCTCTTTCCTTTCCCCATCCCCAAAAAATATTCTTGAAGAAGTTTTATAACAATATAGCTTGAAGCAAAGCAGTCTATGCATGTTGAACAATGCACTGTAGGATTTTCCATCATTTATTTCTCTCTCTAAAAAAATGAACTTTTTTTCTGATGTTTATGCATCACAAAGGCATTAGTTCTACAATAATTAAAATATCGTAAAATCAAACAAAACAGAGAGGAAACTAATAGGCTAAATAAGCTGAATATTTGGGATGACTTGTGGGAAATGTAGACTATATCCTAAACTGTTGCAAGCTTATCCAGAAAAGAGTCGTTTTGTTTGTGCTAAGCTATTGTTTGCATAATAAGCCGCAGTTGGCTACGTTCAGAAAATGATCTAAGCCATAAACAGTTGTTTGCAAATCATGATAGCTAGATTTCTGCAACCTGTTCAGTCAGATTGGCTTAGCATGGTACATGACCCTAATACCTTATGCACTCTGTGTACCATCTGTGTCTCTGCTGTGGATCATCGAGTCACTCCAGATAAGGTTCATCAAAGAATGGTCTCTCCTGCAAGAAGGAGGCCAGAATATTCTCATCAGGATTGACCTCATACTTCCCTTTACTTGGCAATTCTTCGTTTGCAATTTAAGCATCTTTGCATAGAAGGTGGACAAAGCCAGGTTTACCAAACATATAAGGCAGAGAACGCGGGAATCGTAAGAAAAGTGATCTTCTCTAAACCACACTTAGTTTGAGTTTTGGAAGTTGGAGCAGTGCTCCCCTTTCACTAGTTTTAAATAACAGAGATGTTGCCCAAGAACAGGTAGCTTCATTGTGATATAACTTGGAGGGAGTAGGTTACTAGTCAATAATATATTTTGTTTGTAGACTTCCCAGAAGCATCTAAGATGGGAGAGAAAAATTGTTGGATTGGACAGACTGCTGGTTTGACCAAACCAGGTTGCAAACATTAATGTTGAATAACATTAGAAGTCTCTTTTCAGGGCACAAAATTAGAGTGCATTGGTTCCTTTATTCCCCTGTTTTAACACAACATGTGGCTAGACCATTGGGTGGGCCCAATCAAGTTGCAAACATGAAATAGCCATGTTGAGTAACATTAGGGGTCCCTTTTCAGGGTTTAATTCTTTTGTTTCTCTTTTTGGGTACCGCTCCTGTGCCATCTAAGAGGCACAACATGCCTCTCAGTTTGGGAATTGGGGTCAGAGAGAACCATGTGCCCATCAGAGAAGGCTGATTCCTTTATGTGAAGTCACCTAGCAGACATCTGCTGACCTTCTCCCTCATCTCCTCCGTGGTGAGTTTTCTTCTCCAAGAGCCAGTTCAGTTGTGCTCAATTACTGTGACAGTTGTAACACAGCAACCATACCTGCCCAAGTGTGTCATTCTCCTCTCTCCAACTGCAGTAGAGAAGCTGTCAAGTAGGAACAATTGGAGGAGTGGATAACAATTGTCTGGCTGAGAAGCGAGACAGTGTGGTACAGTTCAGTTTCAGCTCTTATGAGCACATGGTCTTCACCCAGAGGAGTCTGACAGGTAGTCAGATATTCTTCCATCTCTTTTTTTCCTTTTTTTTTCTTCAGGTGTGGAGAGAGATAGGATAAGACAGTGGTATCTTTGGTGCTTGGTAGTTTGCTTACGGACATTTTATTACCTGACTAGTTGGATAACAAAACATCTGCAAGCAAACCACCAAACTCTGAGACACCAAGGACTCCACTGTTCAATCCTGAATTACAGATTTTTTTTTCTGTTAGATAAAATGAGAGCCGTTGGAGGGAGGGTGGAGAGAGAGGGAGGGAGAGAGAAGCAAACCACAGTAAAAAAAAAGTCATTTTCTGTTGCTGCCCTGGAAGAGCAGATATGAGGAGATATCTACTGGGAGTTCAAGGAAAAGAGATGACCAAAGAAAACTAGTGTCATGCCATTACAAAGCAAGCTCTGTCCTTTTGATATGTGCATCCTGATGTTGTGTGCACATCTGAAATGGATGGAGCAAGCGGCACAACAGGACAGTGCTACTATTGTTTCTTGAGAAAAGTTTTGGGTCTCGCAGAATCCTCACAGCAGCCGATGTACTTGATTATCTTTCACAAAGCCAAGCTTCGTGGGATGGGCATTTTTCCAAGTCTGTCCAGGCAGCAGAACACCTAGGATCAACCCTGGGGGGACCTGGTTAGCCACAAGATTTCTCTTCTTTGACTTCCTCGCACGTGGTAGCATTTCTTATCCTTTTAAAAGCCAACTTTTCTTCCTTAAGAACTCGGGAATCTTTCCTGTTTTCTTTACCACCTGATAAAATAAGAAACGGCTAAGTTCACACAGTATTTTCAATTGCATTGTGTTGGAGTTAGGTTTGGCTGAATATTTTGTGCGAAACCATCTATTCTGAGCTGCGGTTTGTGGCAAGTTGAAGAGCCGTGGCACTTGTGATTTGTTTAGTAAAGTCGGCTTGAACGGGACTTATTTGTTTTATTTATTATTTATTTATTAAATTTATATGCCGCCGAAATCTGAAGACTCTCAGCAGCTAACAGTAAAAAAAACACAATATATAAAAAACAATTAAAATAGAAATTAAAAAAAACCATTAAACAAAATAAAAGACCCGGTAAACTAGTGAGGTAGGCAAAAAATTTAGAATATAAAAAGGGGGGTGAGGATGGCTCGGGATCGATTAGCCACCATAATGAGCCCCCCCAGAGCCCCAGGCCATCTCGCAGAGCCAGGTCTTAAGGCCCTTCAGGAAGGCCATCGGGGAGGGGGCAGCCCTCAGCTCGAGGGGCAGGATGGTCCATAGGGCAGGAGCCGCAGCAGAGAAGGCTCTTCTCCTAGACCCCGCGAGCCGAAATTCCTTGGCCGACGGGAACCGGAGAAGGACTCCTCTGCTGCTTCTGGTGGGTCGGGAGCTCCCCATCGGGGTGACACAGTTCCTCAGATAGCCTGGTCCCATGCCATGGAGGGCTTTGAAGGTCAATGTTA
>JANHZU010008941.1:4906-16735 GCA_032468055.1 Acrochordus granulatus | reverse complement strand
TTATGATGTGATAATCCTAGAGGTTAATCCTCAAACTCGGCATTATTACGAATAACCTTTGATTGGATGTATTACATGATTTATACTTCGCAATATGGAGGAAAAAATACAGAAATAAGGGGTGGAAATAGGAAGTCGAAAACAACTTGCTGTGCCCCTCAAGTGATTGGCAATGGGGCGGTCATGCTGGAATCCCAAATGCAAACGGGTGCCTGGCGTTGAATTCGCCGGGGACTCCTTGGTGGCCTCTGAGCTTAGTTTTCTTGCAGACATTTCATTCCCCAACTAGGTAGCATCATCAGGGTGAGAAGGGAGTGGCGTCGCTCTGTTGTACTGGTGGGAGTGTTTGTAGGCACTGATGCAGAAAGAAGGGCAGAATCAGTCTGTTGCTCTCCCCAGCTCAAAGTGCAGAGATTGCACGACCTGGAATCGGGCCACGGATTACAGTCGGCTGTCCTCGGATCTGGGAATCGAGAGGGCTCGATCCAGGCAAAACTCTCCAGCCCCGTGAGCGTAAATTCAGAGGGCAAGACTTGTTCGCTGAAAGATGGCAGAGTGTTGTGGATGTGAAACAAAGTGAGGTGGTGTCCTGCAGGAGACGCAAGTGCCGAGTGAAGAGTGGACGTGTTCCTGTCCTCTTGGAGAGCGCGCTTCGGCTTGCCAGCTGGCGTGAGTGCTTCTCCCTCGAGTGAGGAGTCATCCCCTGCCAATTACTCTTTTCACACACTCATCTGCATACAAATAGGACTCTCACATATCCGCAGCAATTGAGGCTGTTCAAGAAAACCCGAATTTATTCCTATGTATTCATCAGGACACCCTGCCACCTCCTCATCCTCCTCCTCCTCCTCTCCCCACCACCACAGGCACGCACCCCCACACACACACCCCCAGCTGAGCAAGCCCATCGCTGCCCCACAACAAATTAGAAATGTGAGAACTCTCCGTGTTGATCAAAACAAATTATTCTTCACAGACAGGGCACAATCGCGTTCTGGAGAGGGTAATTGGTGCCACCTCCCATTCCTTAAAAGGTGAATATCGTAATTGGAAAAGAGGTGTTAGAGGCTCGCGTGGGCTGGGGGGGCATGAAAGCGCTCATTTTCGCAGCTTGGGAGATGTCTGTGGCCGCGTTAGGGATTCTAATTATCAACACAGCGGGGAAGGGGGGGTCTTGCTCCTCCCTGGTCCAGGAGTCCTTAGTTACCCCATTGTTGTCTTGCTACTCAGCTGCTAGAGGGGGAAGCCTGTTGGAATTCTTGGTGGGGGGGTGGCTTTGTGCCACCCTTATTTGTCCCCCCAAAGGGGACCAGCTGAGATGGGGTTTTGTTCCCTTGGCTGTTCCTAATGCAACCGGTGTGATGTAGCAGTGATGGTGCTGCACTTGGAGGGGGTCGTGAAAGCTCCCTTGGAGATTTAGAGCTCTCTTCCTCCTCGCCCTGCATACCCTACAGGGTTGTTGTTGGAGAGGAGGAAATGGAGGAGTCAGTCCTTTCCTGCTGGAGTAAAAGCAGGTTTGAACTCTAAACACCCCTTTCCATTTAGCCTTATCGGGCAAGTCTCACTAATCCAGATATACAAGCGGACATGTATGATTCACCTCGGGCAGAATTTCACCCCTCAACTGTGAGTGCCAAATTGGGGGTCCCCAGAGACCTGCATGTGAGCCTCTTTTAATCAGCCAGAACTGGAGAGGAATCATATTCACCACGTTTCATAGTCATTAGGTTCAAATGCATATACTGTAGAATCAAATTTAGTACTTGCAGGCTTCCATGCACTGCTTTTCTGCATGTTGTTGGCATGCTTTGGAAGGCCAAGTGTGGCCCTTGGCCCTGCAGAGTTGTGTATCCTTGCATTTAAGGGCATTGAGTTTGTGCCATGCCTCTTCGCGGTAGTATTGGGAGTTTGCGTAAGTTTCAGTTTAAAAAGGTTAATTTTTCAAAAGAAATTATTTTTAATGTTTCTTTCGGATGTCTGTGTACCGCCAAATATTATGACAGTAATACAGAAGCATTATTTGGCATGGGGAGAGAGAAGACAGAGCCACTTTTAAATTGAGCAGTAGCTAAAATTATCTAAAATAGGTTCATTCTATATGTTGCAGAAAAGAAACTTGGGTTTTTTCCCAGAACATTTGGAAAATTTTCCAGAATGTTTTTTCTGTGCAAGTGGCATACTGTAATTTCTACAAGTATATTCACCTAGGTATCCATAGTCTGCACAAATCATCAGGCTGCATGATTTGACTTTTAAAATATAACAAGTAATATCGCCAATTTAGGAGATTTGAACAATACATTGAAAGCAATTCTAAGATTTGATGGGGGGAAATGCTATTTTTCACTGGAACGTTGGACACAGTGATGTTGGTCATTGAGCAAATAAAGAAAAAAAAAGACTTTATACACCTTTGAAAATGGCACAGTGGTCCATTTAATCCAAACCATATCTCTGCTTCTGTGCCTATCAAAATTTTTCTGCATCTAGAAGAATAAAATGCCAGGTAAGAGTTTCAATTGTGCTTCTTTCCTAATACAGTATGCTAGGTTTCTTATACCTTGAAGAACAAGTTGTTTTTGGCAGAGAGAATAAGGGGAAGCCCATTTAGATGTAACTCTAGTATCCTTTTAGTATTTTCCAATTCCTGGTACAGAATGGGGATCAGAAGATTTTTCCTTTTTCATTATCGCTATCCATAGTGAAAAGCCAAGCTATATGGGAATGATCACCCCACTCCCAACTACCAAAACTATCTAAAAGCAAGATTTTACTAGGTCAATAAAGGGCTTGCTAAGGAGTTGCTAAGAGCCTCCAAGAAAAGTTTGGTAGCAGGGTATTCAAAATGCAGGCAGGCAGGGGAGCAGGAAAGAAAGCAGAGAAGAAAGATGTTTGAACTGGATACCAGCCGCATTCCGATTTTAGACAGGGGGACGAATCCTTTGCAGGTTAGATTTGATCAAGAGCCCAGACAGATTGGCACTGCATCCAGATCACTCCAAAACCCTGTGGAAGAAGAAGAAAATAATGTCTGTTTCAGGCTGGAGGAAGTTGAAAATATACCTGTTAATATCAAAATGTTTCTTCTCCTTTGGGAGATGCAGATTCAGCCTGTGCAACCCTGCGATTTGTGTCTGCATGGCTGAGCCCTGTTGCGTCTTGAAGGTGCCCTCGATGGTAATCAGAAGTTGAAAGGGCAGGTTGGGAAGCATGGGGCAGAGGATCACAGACTCCTGGCTGGGAGTGGGATAGAATTTTTTTTAAACAAGCGAACCCACGGCATTTTTGTTTACGCCCTTCTCCTTCACTTCCTTGAAAACGGCGCACACGACTCCAGCTTGATCAGTACACTGATCTTCTGAGACGGCAATGTTGGCTCTTCTGCTTTACTTTGTTTTATGCTTTGCGTGTGTGTGTGTCTGGTAATGCCATCTGGGGAAAGGGGAATGGAGGCCACGAGACCAGGAGGGGGTGAGGGAGGAACTCCGAGGAGAGAGACGTGTAGATTCATGTAGAGGCTTCATCATGTTCCACTTACCCACCGCATCGCGCAACAAAATTCAGCAGATGGATGCTTGGTCATGCCGCTGGTGCAGAGGGGTTAACTCTCTGGATTTAGCTTCTATCATTTCACGAGAGCGTTTACAACACTTTACCATGTTTATTCCCATATGTGCATGCTCCAGCCCAGCGGCTTCCCCGGCCCTGTGCTTTGCATGGGGAGGATGTCAGATAAAATAACACACCTCTTTGGTCGGAGTGCGCATCAAATATTCATGGTCTCCAATTTACACATTGGGGTTGATAAATGGATCTGACGTTGACTTTGGGCGATGAGAGAAGCAGCTGCTTTGCTGTGGAATCCGGGGGGGAGATGGGGAGATTGAGACAGTTCCCCCCTCTTATATATATTGCATGCAAGTGTATGTCTACAAACAAAGCAAGATGGATATAATACATTTCTTTGTTTGCAGCCTGGACCTTACCTTGGGGCTACAATTCAGCCCTAAAGATGAGGTATCCTAAATGGCATGCTCTTCCAATGTGCCGGGTTACAGCCCACATATCCGCATCCAGTAAGGTCAATATGGCTGGACAGCACTGGGTTTTAGAAGGATGGGTTGCATGCTAGCTGGATTTGTGCAATATGCTGGTCTCGGATAATAGGAGGTTGGGTAATCTGTAATCCATCTCTTCTTCCCAAAGATGATCTGTCAGGTTCTGCATGCACTATGAACTCAGTACATGTGATTGGATGTGTGTCTCAAATGACATGATCTGGAACTCCAACCTTACTCTCCCGGTAGGTAGTTTAGCTCCCAGCCTTTGACTGTATTCTTTGTTGTGGGAAATGGAAATGGGGCTTAGGTTACTGATGAACAGGATTCAGTAATGCATGTTGCTGTCCAGAGAGATGAACAGTAAGCCGCCGTGATCAACCTGTGCTGATTAACATGGGTGCCCAAATGCACTGGGTAGGGTACCAACAACTCAACTGTTAACAGAGGGGCATTCAACCATAAAGCCAATGTAAAATTAGGAGTTTTATCAGAAGTCAAAGTAGAAGTAAAAATTATTGGTAGCCCTTGGCTGGCCCATAGCTTTTTCTTAACTTTATCGTACCGGTATGAGGAAGTGTTTGGTTTTCAACTCTTGGTTCACAAGGTTCAGAGATTCTGTGGCTCACAGATTAGGCTCAAGTAGAGTTGTGTTGTTTGTGGCTTAATATGTTATAGGAACCTACTTATTACCTTGGCAACATGTGAACCAAACCGAATCTAGCCATTGTGTTTTTGTTAACCTAGAAATGGTATAGTCTCAGAACTCAAGACTGAACTAGCTGCTGTCATGCGTTGCTCAAAATCAGAATGTAGCTGGGGTCCAGAAGTGTGTGTTGCATGAATATTGACATTTATATGTCAACTGAGCTATGGTTTATCCAATAAACCATAACAAAAAGTAATCCTGGTTTGTTCCAGTGTATCCATGGTATCTTGACTTTATATGGCAACTGGCCCATTTGGAATTAACCAAATTATCCAACCATGATGAAAACTTGTGAATTAATGGAACACTGAGAATCCATACAGAGGACAGGGATTTGTCATTCTTTTTGTGATTCTCATCCATGGTCACCTCCTCCGTATATAGCATGGGTTTGGAGTCCACCAGAACTTTTAGCCTTGGAAGAAACAAGAGAGCTTCCTTGCTGCTTTCTTCCAAAAGGAAGAATTTGTAGCAGAAACATACAGGTAGTCTTCACCTTACAATCATATATTTAGCAGCCTTTTAAAATTACAACAGCACTGAACAAAATGATTTACAGTTGGTCCTTGCACTTACGACTGTTACAGCATCCCCACGGTCGTATGATTAAACTTGGGCACTTGGCAGCCAGCATGTATTTATGATGGATATGGCATCCTGACATCATATGATTGCCATTTGCGACTTTCCCAGCTGACTTCCAATAAGCAAGGTCAATGGGGGGACCTAGATTCATTTAATGGCCATGGCAACTGCAGTGATTCACTTAACACTGTGACAGAGAAGGTCACAAAACTGGATACGACTCAACCACCTTGCTTAGCAATAAAATTCTGGCCCCAATTGTGGTTGTAAGTCAAGGACTCCCTGTATAGAATACATATCTCCTCCAATAGACAGGGGAACTATCTGCAAAACCACCACCAGTGCAGATTTCATATCCTTTCAAACACAGTCGGAATGATTTACAGGAGGATGTTGACCTAGTTAGTTAGCTAGTTAGTTAGTTAGAACAAGCAGGTAGCCATTCCTCCCTCCTGAGAAATTCCCATGGATTTATTCTTTCTAATCCATGAGTGCCTTTCTTTCTTCTCAAAGCCAAAGAAAACAAAATTCAGCAGTGCTGACTTAGAGAGCTCCAGACAAGACCTTTGCTACTGTCATCTAGAACGTAACTAGCACAGTTAGGGCACATTTCATGAGTTTATGGTTCAGTGTGTTGGACAACATAGAAAAATTAGTTAATTCAGGTCAAACGCAAAATGTTATCATGGGTTCATTCAGTTCCTAGGGGGAATGTCCCTTCTTATCCAACAGTGCCCAAAGTTTTGGACTTTCACTTTGGCATTCATCTTTCTTTCTTCTTCTCTTCCTGTCTTAGCACCTTCGGAGAGCTGAAGACCGTCCGCCTGCCCAAGAAGATGTTTGGGACGGGAACGCATCGTGGCTTTGGGTTTGTGGATTTCCTGACAAAACAGGATGCCAAGGTGAGCAAACGCTTCCACACACATCCCTCCTCTTTTATTTTGGGGGATATTCCAACACCCTTTCTCCAGCAGAGGAAGATGGCCCATCCATGCTGAAAAACAAGGCAAATAACTTTTTTGCGAGAAGGGGAGAGTGACCCCCCCATCCTGCTGTTCTACTTTGCTTGGTGATGTGTCAAACCCAGTCAGGTACAGGTATTCCTCGACTTACAACCATTTGCTCAGTGACCATTCAAAGTTACAACAGCACTGAAAAAAGTGGCTTATGTCCTTGCATAATGATCAGTGGTCAGGATGCTTGATAATTGACATGTATTTATAATGGTTGCAACATCCCAGGATGATGTGATCACCATTTGCGACCTTCCCAGCTGACCCCTGACAAGTAAAGTCTATGGCGGAAGCCAGATTTGCTTAACAACCACATGATTCACTTAACTATTGCAGTGATTCATTTAATAACCGTGGGGAGAAAGAGTCATATATCAGGCATGACTCACTTAATGCCTTGCTTAACAATGGAAATTCTGGTCTCAGTTGTGGTTATAAGTTGAGGATGACCTGTAGACAGATTGTATCCAAGCCTCCAGTCTATGTTTGGCTTTTGATTCTGTTGGGAAAGAGATTCTTGCCAATCTCAGGCTCTTCTTATGTCGGAAGGCAGCTTCCAGAATTGTGGAATGTGAGCATCAACCAGAGGCAGCTGGTCCTGATTTCTTAAGAGGTTCAGTTCTATGCTTTCTCCATTAGGGGGCGCCGGTCTTATTCTTTTTTCCTCTTTTTGTTCTTAAACCCTTTTTGATGGCTACTTTGATGCTTCGGATTACATCTCCTTGACTTGGTCTTTATTTCTGGAAAGGGGAGAAGGCAAAATTCAGCTGGTGAACTAGTGTCTAGTTCCAAGCCAAGAGGGAAATG
Organism: Acrochordus granulatus; assembly: GCA_032468055.1. Taxonomy (NCBI): domain Eukaryota; kingdom Metazoa; phylum Chordata; class Lepidosauria; order Squamata; family Acrochordidae; genus Acrochordus; species Acrochordus granulatus. Next base: position 9,563 of record JANHZU010008941.1, on the reverse strand, counting down.
TTTTAGAAATGCAGAACCCGGGGTATGGGTGCACATTCCTGCAAAATCAACAATCCTGCCTTTGTTAAGTGTCACTGCTTGCATCTACAGAGGGAGCGCATGCATATCCGATGCTCGCCCAATTTATCTTTTTGGCACAACCACGGTTTCTGCACAATGCCTTCCACCTGATTTCTGAATGAACCCATTTTCTCAACTTCAGATTCAGATACTTTATTGACCAAGCATGGTTAGAGATGTAACTTGTGCAGTGCATGAACCATAAACTAGCCTGGGATGTCTACAAGGCCTAGTCAAAAAAGTCAAGATGGCAGCCATCATGGTGCCTGTTTTTTCTGTGCACATCACACTTCCAGCGGCCTGAAAAAAACAGGCAGAACTCCAATCACACCATCATAGTTGACATCTTGTTTTTTTTTTACCGTGATCTGCAGACACCTGAAATAATCAAACGGGCCAGTTGTGTGCAGCATCCCCCTCCAAAAAACTATCTAACCAGAATTTAAACTAACCAAGATACCAAACTAAGTTAATACAGGTATTTGGTCTTTCATTGACTTCGTTGTATAAAACCAGCCTCTGTTCATGTGTGTGTATGTTGTGCATGTGTGCTTACATTCATGAAATATCCTATACTAGTATTTCCCCCAAAGGAAGACAATATTAATTCGAATATAACCCTTGGCAAAAAGAAATACAGGGAGTGACAACGTGTCATCTGCATTCTTTAGCATATTCTTAGCAAATGCAAGATGACCCATTTAAACTAGCCTTCCCACTATACAGGGAAAAGGAATTTTGAGAGCATCAGACATGTTTTCTGTATCCCAGAAGAAAGCTGTTTTTCACAGAAACCATACTTTTATTCCAGGACTAACAGAAACATGGCTGCTTCTTTCTCAGGGTGCTGTGTCTAATGTCTCAGCTCCCACATAACCAGGATGAAATATTTCAGAGAGCATCATTGGTCATATATGGTTGGTCAATATCATTGGTCTATTACCAGGTTGGGGTTATGTGATGTACAAGTAGTCCTCGACGTATGACCACAATTGGGAACAAAATCTCTGTTGCTAAATAAGGTGATTAATCGAGTCATGCCCATTTTACAACTATTTTTGCCATGGTTGTTAAGCGACTTGCTGCAGTTAAGTAAATCATGTGGTCATTAAGTGAATTCAGTTTCCCTCATTGACTTTGCTTCTTGGAAGCCAGCTGGGAAGAAGTCGAGAACTGCCTGTAAAAGCACAAGGCTGTATTCACATACGATTAAAGCGTGGTTTCCTTTACTTTGATTCTCTGCATTAGTTTGGCTCAGAATATTAGCTAAGGGGGGCCATGGTGGCTGAGCGGTTAAGATGTTGGGCTTGTCGGCCCGAAGGTCACCAGCTTGGCAGTTTGAGACCCAAGTGCTGCTGCGTAATGGGGTGAGCTCCCGTGATTTGCTCCAGCTCCTGCCAACCAATTGAAAGCATGTAAAAATGCAAGTAGATAAGTAGGTATCACCTTCGGTGGGAAGGTAACAGCGCTCCATGTGCCTTGGTGTATAGTCATGCCAATCACATGACTACGGAACTGTCTTTGGACAAATGCTGGCTCCCTCAGCTGTGAATCGGAGAGGAGCACTCCGCCCTAGAGTCGGACACTCTACCTATATTGGTTAGAAAGTCTTGACTTTGTAGCTTACTGTGTCTTGTATGAATCCATTCAGTTGTGGCTTGATCAGCAAACTGTATTTTACCAATCCACGACACCGCACAATCTGTCTGATAGGACTGTTTTCTCTATTTTGGTACTTTATTGAGATAATCAATTGAAATGCCTCTAATACCGGGATTCCTAATTTTTTTGTGTGCCGAGGACTCCTTTGAGAGTCTGCTGAAACCTACAGACCTCAATTAGACTGAAATACAGATGTTGTTCAGTCATGCAGTCATGTCCAACTCTTCGCGACCCCACTGACTGCATTACACCGGGCCTCCCTGTCCTGCACTGTCTCCCAGAGTCTTCCCAAGCCCAGGCCCATCACACTGACTACACTACCTATCCACCTCATCTTCTGCTGTCTCCTCCTCTTCCCTTCAATCCTTCCAAGCATCACAGTCTTTTCTCATGAGTCCTCTCTGCGCATTATGTGGCCAAAGTACTTGATCTTCAGCTTCAATATCTGTCCCTCCAGTGAGCAATCAGAGCTGATATCCTGTAGGATTGATTGGTTTGACCTTCTTGCCGTCCAAGGGACCCTCAGTAGTCTTCTCCAGCACCCCAGTTCAAAGGCATAAATTCTTCAATGCTCAGCCTTGGTCTGCATGGTCCAGCTCTCACAGCCATACATTACTACTGGGAGAACCATAGCCTTGACTATGCGGACCTTTGTCAGCAAGGTGATGTCTGCTTCTTAATACACTGACCAGGTTTGCCGGTGATGGGACCAGATGCCATGATTTTGCTTTCTTTAATGTTGGGTTTCAAGCCAGCTTTTGCACTCTCCTCTTTCACCCTCATCGAGAGGCTCTTTAGCTCCTCTTCACTTTCTGCTATTAGAGTGGTATCGTCCGCATGTCTGAGGTTGTTGATATTTCTCCCAGAAATCTTAATTCCAGCTGGTGATTCATCCATATATATATCTAAATATACATATACATACATATATATATATATCAGGTTATATCAGGTGCATGCACACTCCTTAGCAAATATTCCTAGATTAAACAAAGCTGTTCTATGTGGGCAGGTAAAATTAAATGCACGTATTGCATTCATAAAAACTGCAGCCTATAAACAGTGCTTGATTTTTATGCACATGGACGCAGTTCTCACTTCTGTTCAGCTTCCAGTTATGGAACAGAGTACACAGTAGACCTTCATGCCCTTCAGTATTTTCTAGATGAAAATAGCTTACCTGTTGTCACATTAAAGTCCTTGATTTAAGGTCTTCTCTACTTCCTCTCCATTTCCTACAGCAAAATGCGGTGCCAATCTTTTTCCAGTTTTTTTTCCATGGATGTTGGATTATACAGCATCAGTTAGAAAGGATTATGTCCTCAGTGACCAGTTTCAAATATTATACCTACAATTCATGTTTTATTGTTCACAGGTGATTGCATCCACAATAGCAGTAGTTAAATTAATAATAAATATTGTCGTTACAGGTGAACTGAGATCTCTGGCCCATTGCTCCCTTAATCAACTATGAATGGAAAACCATCTTGAAACCATGACTTCTGCTCTGATTTGCTGGAATGGCAATAACCCTGAGCCGAAGTTTAGATATAATGGAATGCTTTCATTGGTTTTTGTTATTTTAGCTGCTCCTGATGGTTGGGAATGGGAACAGAAGCATTTGTATACGCACTGAACAAGTATTTGGGTCCTGAGGAAGCTGGTGGCAACAAACCTGCATGCAGGCAGAGCAGAGATAAGAATGCCAGGAGCAATTTTTCAAGCCATCGTCCACGTAAGAGTGATTTTCAGTTGTGGAGACAGTGGAGGCTATCTGCAGAGTGAAATCTAGGTTTTCTAGGATTCTTACTTAGATGGAGAATGAAGATGGACTAAAGATGCATGTGAAGGGTGATACAAAGACTGTGTGCTCATCCATGCCTTCACTAAATGGCACAATGTTGTTGCTGGCTTTTAGAAAGCCTGAAGAAGACTCTTCAGCATCTATCATCCCAATAACAGTTCTACAAAGACCGGTAGGAATATCTAGTGTATTGCTAGCTTCCTCAGGCTTCTTAATCAGACATGGCCAGGTGGGCACTCTTCTGCAACAACATTAATGCCATCTTCTTCTTCTTTTTATTGGCTCTCCCATTGTCTCTGTTCAAAAGTGGAAGACAGGCAAGAGTAGTGCTCTTTATGGTTTGAGAGTCAGTAGCCCATTTACACAAACAGTAATGCAAGAGAACATGAAAGAACGGGAAGGGTCTCCTAGGATCTGCTACTAAGAGTGTCCAAACTAGTTCTGATCATAACCTAATTCCCCCCCCAATTTTAATATTTGGGGAAGACTGACTTTACAATACGTCAGATACTGAAGAGACTACAGATCTAAGACTTATTAGAAAATGTTGAGAAGCGCTGTAAGTACACAGCCTTTCTAATGCACTCCAGTAGTAGCTAATATATGTAGTTCAATATGGAGTGGTTTGGGGTCTTGGTTGTTTTCCTGTTTTAGGATTTTTAGGATCAAACTAGGTGAGATCATCAGTGCTTGGGAGAATGAAGTTTGCTGGTTACTTATATATGGTAGCTTGACTGCCAGCCTTGGCTGGGGTGTGGTTTCTCATGTCATTTGATGTAGAAGCCAAGTATTTGCAGTGGTAGAATTGCAAATAGAACAGAAGAAATTAAGCTTTCCATCCGTTCTGCATATGCTCTGGTAGTGCATCAGCAAGACTCTGGGTGTCTCTGCATAATCTCTAGCAAATATCAGTCAGCCTTCTGATGTTGTTCGGTCGCGCAGTCGTGTCCGACTCTTCGCGACCGCATGGACTGCATTACGCCAGGCCCCCCTGTCCTGCACTGCCTCCCGGAGTCCTCCCAAGCCCATATCCATCACACTTACTGTGCTATCCATCCATCTCATCCTCTGCCGTCCCCTTCTCCTCTTCCCTTCAATCCTTCCCAGCATTACAGTCTTTTCTAATGAGTC
>JANHZU010008940.1:13643-34112 GCA_032468055.1 Acrochordus granulatus | reverse complement strand
TATCTATCTATCTATCTATCTATCTATCTATCTATCTATCTATCTATCTATCTATCTATCATCTATCTATCTAACTATCTATCTATCTATCTATCTTGAAGTGCTGGAAATGATTTATTTCCCTGTCTCTTGTTGTGGTCATTCATAACACTTAGATCTCAACTGAACATTAAATTGTTCTAAAATAAGGTTGATGATGCAGATGTTTCAGTGGCATAGCAAGAAAAAGAATTCCTTGTAAATAACTTCATTATGGTTTCTTCTCTATTTCTTGCTAACTTGTTCACACTGCAGATATAATCCAGATCTTTAACACTATCATAAATCCAGTTCTGAGCCTGCTGCTCTTGCTATTTATACAAAACTGCCTAGTAAGTCTTTCTGAGATATTATAGTTATTAATCATTTTAATATTTTATTTGAGAATAAGAGAACAATGAATCTATATTGATGGTATGCTTGCCCCAAGACTACTTTGCTAGCTTTGCATCCAAACTGAGATTCGAATATAGGGGTCCTTCAACTCAATATTTTGTCCATTGCATGATATTAATTTCTTTCCTGAATTCTTCATTGGCAGAGATTTCAATTTCCCACTGAAATTTAAGAAGAATGATGTTAACTCAGTGAGACCTGGACATGAGATTTTATTTTCCAGTTGAAATAAATCAGTTATATTCTTAGAAGTGCATTAGTACATGAGTATTATTACTCATTAAAAGTTGTTTTGGCTTCAACTCAAAGTATACAGAGGAAGAAGCAATAGAAATTCTGAGCAACTACTTTACTAAAATACACAGAAGACATCCCTTTTCTTTAAAAAGTGTAGAAATAGTTATGCTATTCCAATGGTGCTTGATTAAATTGCTTATGAAATACTTAATACTTTTACAGTTACTAAATGAAGCCTCTGTGATTTTGCCTGTCAACCTCTCATGCACAAGCAAATGCCCTAGAAATGTCAGCAATATCATTTAATTTACTTGGTACAAATAAAATGTAACCTTTATCTACCAATGCATTTTTTCAGGACAAAATACACTTTCTAAACTGTAAATAAATATATTAGGACACTAGCCTTTTTCTGTTGCTGCTTGATGTATAACTAGCTATTTATTATAAAATAAATAGCAGATTGTATAACTAGCTATTTATTATAGAAGTGAAAGAGGATGATCAAAGCTGATTGGAATAATTAAAATTAATGGCAAGTTTGTACTGCTTTTGTATTCAGTATTATTGTATGTAGCTATCTTGTTTTATTAAAAAACAAGAAGTGTCTCCATAAAATCACACTTTTATTTTTAAATTTAAACAATCTCTGCCTTGATTTTTTGGGGAATACCCAATATAAAATATATATATCTTTTTTATTATGATTATCTACTTATGTATTTTCTATACAGTATTTTTTAAACAAGTAAAAAAAATAAATTGGTGGGTAGAATTGCTAAATATGATATAAAATAAATACATATATGTTTCTTGTACAAAAATATTTTCACATTCATGTGAATAGTACTTTGCTGGCAAAAATATTTCTTTGATTATAGTTAAAAGCTGGCCTGTATAACTGCTTGATGCATAATTTAGAATGATTTAGACTGGTCAAATTCCTCTACTTTTGTGTGGATAAATTATTAACCTACTTAATTTATTTCTGCTTATTAATATAGTAGGTAGAATTTGGGAAGTCCATGCTTTATACAGCTTCTTTAGCTTGATTGGTTTTAGGTATCAGTATTAAATTATAGATCTCAATATTAACTTAAAGTTATCCTTCCCATCCCCAACAGTTCTACTGATCCTACTAGATAACTATCAAGTTTAGTGGAATTGGACTTTTAAGGAAAGCTGATTCACTATAGCCTTTCCTTTGAGTTCCTTTGAACCATAGGCCTATGGTTCTACTAAAAGATTCTACACATACTTGAAGTGTCACTAGAAAATGAGTACTGGAACGTGGCAGTATGCAAATCCACCAAAATAATATTCTTATTTTATTCCAAAATCCAAATACAGAGGACCTTTATGCTGCACTACTCTAATGATCTACTCTTTGACATAATAGAAGAAAGCTACAAAAATATTCTGTATTTAGATCATTGACCTATAGTGCAAAGACAGTAGAAAATTTTATCTGTTAACTATTGTATTTTAACTTTTTATTATTTCTGAGTGCAGATTTAATTTCCTCTATTGGAAAAGTTCCCAGACAAGAAGATATTGCTTTTGTTGCCCATTATTCCATTTTTGTTCTAATATTATACAAGGTAGCTACATTTTGTTCAATTCTCACATACTTTCAACAAGCTTTGCTGAAAATGCTAACCATTTATATGAATGAATAATGTGTTAAAACTCTGAGTCATAGATCTACTGACCATTTAACTTAATTTCTATCAAAGAGCATGAATAACTATGGCTTTAGTCCTGAATTTCATACTACTGAACGAAATGCTCCAGCTTCATAAGAAGTTGAAAAGGTTCAAATTTGTTCAGCTGGTTTATTTTAAATGCTTTTTTGAGTAGCTAGCTTCACATGAATAGAGTTATTATGAGTACAGGCCACTTTCAGTATGATTTTATCTGACTAACAGGATGACCAAAATACAGTATTAGCAAAAGGGAATAATTTTTCTGATAGTTCCACCATTCTTCTATTAAGTAGAGTGCATACATACTGTTTTTAATTTCTGCACAGAACAATCATGTGTGGTTGTGGAGTGGAGTTCTTCAACATTTTAAACTAAGATTAAATCCCCATTCATCACATCATGGTAAAGAGGAGGAGGAAGACTCATAAAATGCAGTGTCTCTATATATGTAGGTTACACTTTACCTCAGAGGCAGGTAATATTTTCATAACTGGAAAATGTATCTTCTCCTTCTTCTTCTCTCCTTTTCCTTTTCATTCTCCTCTTATTCTGAGGGTTCTGGAGAACTTTGGTCAGTGGTGTATTAATATCACTGGAATAGACAAAGGTGAAATGTTTGCTCCATGGAGTGGAATGGGGGAAGACAATTGAAGTTCAGTTGCAAACTAAATATGCCAAAACACTTGTTCCGAAGGGGGAAAAACTCTCATTTTAAAAATTATCAACATACATAACCATTTTTGTGCCATTATTGCATAAGTCACACAGTTGACAACTGATGCCTTGTTCCTAAATATTGATGGTGCAGCCTTAAAGACTGCCAGAAGCCCATCCCTTCTTACAAGCTCCAAAAATTATCTATAATGGGACTTGTGTTCTGAGCACAAACATCATCTCCATTATTCTTCTTTCCCCTATGCCTTTCAATCCTGTTTGATGTATTTTAAATGGAGAAACTATCACAGCTTCTTGGAATAAATGGATGCCCAACTTCCATGTAGGATATTAGTTTGATGTCATTGCTTTCATTTCCCTTCTGTGAATTAAGACCGGTTGCTTCCAATCACATGAAAACAGGCTACATTCACCACTAGCGTTCTGCAGTTCAAGATTCCTCTGTGATATAGCTAAGCTGCAATTTCCCATCATTGTTGCCAACTGCAGAAGATACCCCTAGGATTGATTTGAGGGCTGGTTAATACAAGTAGTTAGCTGAAATGCTGATAATGCCATATCTGTTCTTCACTGTGTAAAAGATCATCAATTTATCATCTTGATTTGCCCTGTTTTGTACTGACAGACAGCTTTGTGTTCATTTTTTGGCAATGGTTTCCATGACAACTACCTCGCTTCTTCTCTGTGGGTGTCTGTTTTGGATTTTGATCTGAAGCGGTAACAGCTGGTGGTCATCCTGCAGGCTAAATTAAATAAAGACTTCATTGATTTTACTGCCCTCATAAAGTCTCATTCTACCTTGCTCCTGTTGCACACATACAGCTTTCTGGCACATTGGTAAGAAATATTCTCCGAGCCATATCTGTTCTAATAGGCACACTAGTCAGACACTTTGATTGAGCAAAATCAGTTATAGTGACGAGCGTGCCTGATTGCATCTGTAGTTCAGGTGACATAAAATACCTTGTTCTGGCACATCCCACCCACATACTATTGGTTTAAATAAAATAAAATATGTTTTTCGTAACGATTGTCAGCTTCTTATTTTCTATCAACTTCCACTGAAACATAATTCACATAGCCTTGACAGTGAAGAACTTCCTTCCAAAAAGTAATTTTGCACCCCAGTATTGTGATCGTTAAGCCAAGAGCAAGCAGTTTCCAGGGCAGAGAAGTCAATTATATAAACAAACAACTATCACCACACTTTAAGTTCACTGTAATGGCCTGAACTGCCATGTGTGCAAGAACAAAAGACTATAATTTCCTTTAAATAGTTACATTCTAGTTTGCAATATAAGATTTTTATCTGTGGAATCCTTGGCGCTCTTTGAGCTTGTTTGCTTGCAAACATTTCATTACCTGAGTAAGTAATATCATCAGTGCTGTGGGTTCGCTCCCTGTTTAGATGCAGAAGCTTGCCCTTCAAGTGTCAGTAGGGATGTGGTTTTCTCCAATGTAGTTCTTTGATTAGGGTACTGTTTTCCCCTCAATTTCTTGTCTGGTGTTGTTCCTTACTTATCTGAGTGTAAATTAGAAAGGAGGTGTTCTGTCTTTTTGTTTCCTTTTTAGCTGTTTTATTATCTCTTTTGAATGATGTATAAATGTGGTTTATCTTTGTCACTTATTGATAGCTGATGTGTCTGAATGCCAAGCTTCTGAGAATTCCTTAATATTTTGGGATTTAGTCTGGTGTTCAGTTTCCCACCTGAAACTAGAATTGAAACTACAGCTGAAAATGGGAAACTGTGAGCATTCTAGACCAAGCTAAATCAAATAATGCTACCGAATTCCTGGAAACTTGGCATTCAGACAAATCAGTCACAGAGGTAAACCACATTTACATACAGTTCAAAAAACACATAGACACATAATGATAAACCACATTTGCAACCTTTCAAAAAAAGGCAATAAAAAGGCTAAGAAATTCTTCTCCAGAGCTCTGGGAGACTGCAGAGACAGTTTTGCTCAAGCCACAGCTGGAGCCTTTCATGGTCCTTGGGCCCTGGGTTCACCTACCTTCCCTCTTAATCACTTGTATCAGACATTGGACATGTTTTGACATTAAATATCTCCAGAAGGACTATTTTATAATTCTGGGTGATTTTCTTCCAATCCACAACAAAAGAAGATTTATGTAAGTTTAAAACTATTAAAATATTTTTAAAAAATTGGAAATAATTTGAGAAAGGGCAATTGCCATTTTGTCAGATCAAGGTGGCATGGCTTCTCTATTGCACTGCCTGTCTATGGAACAATAACTCTTCTGAGGTTTGGAGATCTTGGCCTTTCAGAGGGCTATTAAGATTTGGCTTTTTCTCCAGGCATTAGTGCTTGATGTTATGGGAGCCTAAAAAAACATGTAAATGTTTTTCTGAAATAGTGCTTCAGTTTTTCTTTTTTTCTATGGATTATTTTTAAAACTGGGTTTGGGGTGTTTATATTGCTTCATACTGATGATTCACCATCCAGAGTTAATTTATTTAAGAAAGGAGAGGTGCATATACATTTTGTAAATAAATTCTAATATGTATTATCATTGCTAATTGCCTAACAGTAATCCCCAAAGTTGGGTTATATTATCATTATGCCCTCTACAGATCTGACCAGACAATGAACTGAACTCAAGTTTTTCACTCTAACTTTTACAATATGTTATTTCTCCAGCCTTTACTATACATTATAGATAATTCATCAGTTTTTGTTCTATTAATACATCTTACATCTTTTAATATTTGAAGTCTACATTCCAGAATGCTAGTCTTCCTCATATTTCTCAGTAATAAGCATTCTATACAACAACTTTCCTTTACCTTGTAAGAAAGGCCAGTGGTGACAACTTCCATGGCAAACCCGAAGTAATTCAAGCTTCCAGTGCCCACCCTAAATAATAAGCTATCTTTATTAAATGCATTGTCTCTGTAGCTTCAGAGATGGGACAGTGGAAGGAAGCTTGTTTCATTCTTAAATTCTTACTTAGCTTGTTTCATTCTTAAATTCTTACTTAGTTAAATATCACTGCCACCTTGCTCCCTGTGTGTGTTCCTTTAACAATCCATAACTCACAGCTGTGTAAACGAAATGTAGGATGACCATGCTTTAAGAAGTTTATAGCATAATCTTTCATGAATAGAATCATTGTACTTAGAAATGTCATGGCCTAAGATTGATAGATAAGTGTGTATTTATCTGGTGAAGGGGAAAAAATCAAATTGTGCAAATGCATTCTTGTATACATTAAACATAAAAGAGGTGTAATATGTATCTGAGAACACATAGTACTTAATGGCTAACAAAGATCTACATTGTGAAGGAATAGTAGTGAGATTAAATAGCTCTATGATCAGTTTTCCTCAAGTATGTCATTCCACTACTCAAACAATCAGGTTATACATTAAGTATTATATCACTGACTGACTGAGTGGGTCATTAACCTCAATAGAGTGAATAATAATGCAATTATGAGAGAACAGACAAAGCTTCCCATTTCAAAGAGCCACAGACAGTATCTTGCCAGATGTTTGCTAAATCTGCCTGTTACTGGTACTTTCCAATAGTAGGATAGTATGTCATTTATAAAGACAAGCAATTTTGGAGTATACAACTATAAAGAAACTGAGGATTAATCTTCATTGAAGCCAACAAAGTCAAACTCATAAATCTCTGAGCAAAATTTAGAATCTAAAGGTACAGACTTTACATACAAAAATCCTATGTTTTTAGTGTAGGCCAAAAGGATGCCTTGGTGACTAATGGGGTTTGGAAGCAGCCACTAATCTGCTCTGATAATTACACTTATTTGCTCTGATAATTGCACTTACGTGCTCTGATAACTGCATCTTCATTTTAAAAACTTCATATTACAAGCCAAGGGGGTGGACAAGTTTCTTCCCTCTTGCAAAAAACCCCCCCAAAGAACTCTCCCACTAGACACATATATATTCACATGCAGAGTGCCTTGATCAAGGATTTCCTAGAGAAAAAATAAGATAGAGTTCTTTGCATAGCAAAGTGAGAGAGTGTCAGTTAGATGCCTGATATATCTGACACTCTTCCTGACTTTAGGCAAATAATTTATTTCCCTCAGGGTTAACACTTCTTCTGATATCTTCAGATCCAGGCATCAACAATTAAAATGACCAAGTATTAGAAAGCCATCTGCCTGACAACCTAGAAATCTATTAATAAGCAGATGATACTATACGGAAACAATCTGACTTGGTAAAAGAGTTTATTTTTATGACATCACAGAGAAACATATAAAAAGAAGCTGGCAAAGCCTAAATGAGCAATGCCTTAATTAGCAGCCCACTTGAGACTCCAAAACGGGTATGACCTTTTTTTTCTCTTGAGGGAAATAACTTTATTTTGAAATAAATGTAGATACCTGAATAATGTTGATATCTGAAGGCCACAAGGAGAATGGGTGGTGACACCTCTTGAATACATGGACATTTATGCTCTTCTTTTTTTAAAAAAAAATGTTTGTATGCTAAGCTTTCTGGAGGTTTAATACATCTATTATTAAACTTTTATATCACACTGTTGAAAATGATAATTTTAGCTACTAAATATTGTGATGCAGTCTGAGAGAACTCTGAAGGTCATAGGATGGGGTCACAGATTAACCACTTCTGATCTAGTAGTTCCCTTAGCATGGCCTGCATTGAAAAGCTTTCTGTCAGTTGCTAAGAAAATGGGAAGGTAGAAATGCCAATCTGTTTGGCTATATGGATTGAAATGTTATCCTGCAAAGATCTAGAGTTTTTATCTCTTCTTCAGCTCAGAACTTTAATTTAGGATTATTGTTGAACCAAAGATGTATGGGGTAATATGAGCTCCTCCCAAATGTTTCCTATTCAAGTACCACTTCCCATGATACGTGCAGAAGACACATTTACATGTGAATTAGATATGATACATGAAATATCTCTGCTTCATGCTGATTTATAAAGAATGCAGTTATAGTAACATATTAAAGTGCATTGATGCAGATGTTGGCTTAAAGTGTTTTGTCACAAGATAATTCTACATGGCTTTGTTTGCCTCCCTTTCTTAACTATGCTGATATCCCATTTTTGTTCTCAAGTTTTTGGTCCAAAAGGTTTTTTGAAACTCCATGTGAGGAAAACTTCCTATTCTCATCCTAAGATTTTTATTTGGGCCAGATTCAGTCTTTCAGCTACCCCACCTGAAACTTGCTCAGAGCTGCAGTATTGTGTTTCTCAAGACTTAGCTATGTTCTTTGGTTAATTAGGCTCTAATATGCATAATTCCCTCAATTGCCTAATCAAATTTTGTCAACTTGATATCCCTATAATAGCTTTACTGGCACTAAGCCTCCAAATAAATGTAGTTTGTTGGATTTTTTTCCCTTATGCAATACTGTTTAATTCAACTTTCTATCATGGACTCACTGGCAAAAAAATAGGGGGGAAAGGTCATCTTTTATTTTTTTATGCGTAGACTCAGAGCTAATCTCAACTTTCATTTGATGGAAATAATATAGAAGATTATTATGGTGTGATAATAGCAGGTTTGGAGTCTTGAATTCCCATGAGTCTTTGGCTTATTTGAAAAGGAGATCATGTCCAAGAAACAGAAATGAATAAATTGTAAAGCGAGCAATTAAGCGCCTTTTGATGTGATTTATAACATTTCTTTTAAATGGATATGATGGGAATCAGTATGACTTCTGAATATCCAGTTTTGGTTTTCTGTTTTTCTTATTTGTAGCAGCAGCATTACCCTTTGTGAGACCAAGAAGCAAGGCTATTCTTTGAAAACACATTTTGATTTATTTATTTTGATCCCCAACAGTGTTTTCATAGTGATATCATCACAAGGCAAAGCAAGTATCAATTTCCAACATTTTGTTCTTTTTTGGAGTCAAAAACATCTGTGGGGAATAACAGGAGCAGAACAAGGAAATTAGTATTGCACTTTTGTGATACAACCACCACCATTTTTTGTAGATAAGTGACTTGCAGGACAGTGCTGCTTTTATCATTTGATGAAAGGAGCAGTATCCTCTGGTTGCCCATAGCAGGAAAGCAGCAATTCTACTCATTTCTCTTTCCCCATTTTAAAATATAGCCTTTTATTTATCTTTTTAATCCCTTTAATATTTATCTTTTTAATTCTTGGTAGATTTGTCTATGTCCCTTCTGGTTAAAATGCACATCTAGTCTGATTTATGATAACAACAGGTAGATCCATCTTGAATATGCTATCCTGTCTAGCAATTTGGATTTTCTTCCTAAAGTGAATGAGGATTTGTAGGAAAACTGCACAAAAGGATAAAATGTGGCCTTGCTTTGGCTGATCACACAAAAATGTCTGAAGAGCTGCCATTGTGTGTCCTAAATCATTCTGAACAATATTCCCCAGAATGGACAATATTTGCATCTGGTGTTGTCAAAACAAAGAAACATTGGCTGTTTCTCTTAGTCTGTGATTACAAATATTGGAATACTAAATTCATGTTGATTTAAGTAAAAAAAAATTTGAAGAGATTTATTAGTATCCCATGACTGCTGCATTTAAATATGTTTCTTCTTAAAACATTTTATGGAAAGGTTTTAATATATGAAGTTTTTTTCCCCTTCTTTTTTTCTCTTCTCCTAATTATTACATAGTATTACCTCTAATTATAGCCTTATCAGAAATGAAAACAGAAAATTTGATGTAGGAAAATCCAAAACTAAATGAAGGTTGCTTGTGAGGTAGAGCTGTGCAAAGCATTCTAAAGGAATGCTTAAACAATACATTCTTAAAGTAATTGCATCCTTCAGTTTACTAGCACATCTGCTTGCTCTATATACACAATACATATATTCTCTAAGTAGAAAAGCAAGGAACAATACGTTTTGAGAAATTAGGGTAAAGAGTTTTAATTTACCTTCCTAAACTATGTAACTGAAGCCAATTGTGCAAGAAGTGCAAATGAGCAAGTAAGAAATAAGCAAAATGTGAGAAGGGGATCCCCATGTGAACGCGGGATCAGAAAGTTCACAGTAATAAGTGATCAGAGCTTTTTACAATATTCTTCCATTCAGGATTTTTTTCTGAGATTAAGAGTTATTATAATGGTGTTGTTTGTGAAGTATGTGCACATTGTATGCAATGTTTTGTTAAATATTGAACCCATCTGCTCTTGGGATTACAGACACCTGTGATGTCTGTTATTCTTAGATAAATACAATGGGGACAACCATGCAGGATTCTTGCTCATACTGAAATTTTCAGTACTGAAAATTATGCTGAAACCATGAGTGAAGAACTTTTTACTGATTCATATTTATGCAACATAAATTGGTGAGGAGATACTCATTACGATTGCATGCTAAATTCTACACACAAACATATTGCCTGAACAGGGCTTCTGAAATTCTTTATCAACATTCTAAAGTGAACTGTCCAAATCTTTATGACTTTTTAATTAAAATATTTTAATTAAAATATTTTTAAGGGAGACTTTAAGGAAAAATACAGTCCATGATTTTGCTACCTTATTTGAGGAGGCATACAAATTAGATTGGAACAGAAGGACAGAACGGGGTTTCATCTTGTTCCCCTGTAGTGATTTTCTGACTTCATTTACCAACTACTTTTTATTCACCAGGACCATGTCTGGAGGTTTATTCATGGCAACTGGACTTCTTTTCTTGTTGGTTAGAAATATTTTGCTGCTTATCAAAGTTGCTTCTTCAGTCTGAGAAAAAGCTGGTTAGTGGGGTCCACCTCTAGGGAATAGGAATGGTTCCCGCTTAACTGATTAGGCTTGTTTGATAGATAATAGGAGATGTAATTTGAAACCACTGGTTCAGGTATGTGGATATGAAGTAAAAATTAAGGTCCAGGAGGTACAGGCTTTCACAGAACATATAATACCATGGACTCTAACATCAGGTTCACAGCAAAGATGCCAATGACAACAGGTTGGCATTCCTAGACTGTGGGTTTCTTATTGGGACCTATGGCAACCTAGACATAGATATCTATAGGAAATCTATACCAATGCCTGCTGTTTGACTTCTACCATCCACTTCAACACATCAGGACACTAAATCAGAGGGCAGAAACCATCCCTGCAGGGCAGAAAACATCCCCATCCATGGATGCCAAAAAGAAGGAAAACGGGCATCTGAAGACAGCTCTTAAGGCCTATGGATATCCAAATTGAGCCTTTATTAAATCAGTTTAGATCCAACAAAAGAACAGCAGGAAGAGCTGAGACTCAACATCAGTGGTAGACCCTTGACATTCCTCACATGGCCAGTGAGTCAGAGAAGATGAAGCAGATATTTGGAAAACATCACATACCTGTGTTTTTTGAACCCATCAATACACTGAGACAGAGACTTGTCCATCCTAAAGACTGAATACCAAAACATAAGAAGAGCAATATAGTATATGTAATCAAGTATAGTGAGGACTGCTCAGAGCTCTAAATTGGAGAAACCAAACAGCCTTTATACAAGAGGATGGTTCAGCATAGGAGAAGCAATACTACAGAACCAGAATCAGCAGTTTACTTTCATCTAAAAGAAAAAGGACATTCATCTGAGGACGATAATGTTGACATTTTGGACAAAGAAAATAGGTGGTTTGAGAGAGGATTAAGAGAATCCATTTATGCCAAAGTGGAAAATCCTGCCCTTAATAGAAGTGGAGGCCCCAGATACAACTTGTCCCACATTTTCCATGCTTCTCTTTCATTAGTCCCCAGGGAGGCCACACTTAATGACCCACTTGGGGATGAATAAGGGATTTAGGAAATGGACATTTACATTCCAAAGATTTTCTACCAACTCACATCTCCTATTGTCCATCTAACAAGCCTAATCAGGTTAAATGAGAAATGAAGCCACCATGGAAGATATATATAGGTTCACTTTTTCTCAAACTGAAGAAGCTGCTTGAATAAGCAGTGAAAGGTTTCTAACCAATAAGAAAAGAAGTCCAATTGCCATGACTCACCATCCAGACAAACCTATCTGGATGATTGAGAATCTTCATTGACATATTTCACTGGAAGAAAAACAACCAAATATTCAAAAACACACTTTGTTTCTCTGTTACTAATCATTCTAAACAATCACTCTTACTATTATTCAGAACTGATTTTAATTTTAAGAGGACTGAAATACATTATTCTTTTATCTGATGAGTCCTACTGAAATTAAAGAGATGTTGCATTTTTAATAATTTAAAAAAACCTTGAAATTCCTATTTAATTAGAATGATGCTTGGATGAGTAGTAAAATTGACTACTCACACTATTTGGCAATATTATAGAAATAAAGAGGGGAAAAAATCTTATGAGCTTTCTTCAGGAAAAATAAGTTTTTAAGATTTGGCAAATCTACTTTTATTTCAGTTGACATTCTATTTAAATATTTTTCCTGTTCTTTCCTCCATCTGCTCATCCTTTTTTGTACTTCTGAAAGAATATTCATGGTACCTTTAAAATCATGCAGGCTTCTCCTTTCAGAATTGTTGCTCTGGGGTAAAATAACAGCTTTGATCATTTGTATGTAATGAGCAGTACATTAGCTTACATAATTTCATGACTGCAATAAAATATCATAGATATTGGCAGAGGTAAATTAATTATGGATAAACAAGAATGTCTTGAGTGAATTGCAAGTCCCTACTGTAAATACAGAGTTCTGCCCACATACGAAATTATGAAATATGGTTTAATATATGATACATGAGCACAACAATCCCATTTAAGGACTTGCTAAATGAATGTAATTACCTTGAGAAGGCTGCAAGAGGAATTTTCAAAAACTTTCCAGAAAATTATTATGACTGCAAGGCAGTATACATTTTTATCAATAAAATCCCTCCAGCTAATATTATAAGAGTAGCAAAGGGCCAGAGGCAGATTTTCAGTTAAACAAAAAACAAATTATTTGCCAAATGTTGTACATGTAAGATTGCACCCATTTTATATTGCTGTACACATATTTTGATAGTGAGGTCCAGTGCTAACAATACAGGATCCAACTTCTTTTTTCGATAATAACTAGCTTGCAAACATTATATGGGGTCACTTTATTTCAACATTCTTAGTGTTACTTATCTCTTTCTGTCTCTGAATTTTAGACCATGTGTATAAAATGAGAGTAAAGAAGAAAGAAAAATAAATTAATTTGTAAGTACGGAAAAGGCCAGATTACTTATGAGACATAGAATTATCCTTCTGAAATTTGAATTGATGCATAATTGTCTACAAATTATCATCTTCAGCCTTCTCTGTTACTCTTATTCCTCTCTTCCTTGCAACATACTTTTTTTATGAAATATTAAGGTTAATGGAAATCAGTAGCAGAAAAATCTGTGGAAAAACTGTCAGGGAGATAATGTGAACTTTTTCTGTCCACTGTTAAAACGATCAGGAATTTTTCTAGTTCCTCTATGAATGGCTTTAAGTCATATATGTGAACTATTTTAATTGAAATTATTCTGGAATACAATCAAAGGAATACTGTATTGTGAATCCTTCATATGAAAGTTGTCCCCAAACCATTTATGAATTTCTTATTTTTAGCAGTGAAAAAAGAAGTGTGGCAGAAAACATCTCAACAGTAATCTTCAGTTACCAGAAAGAATGGAACACAGAATCGTATAATCAAAAACTGGAAGTTGTCATTGCAGCTATTGATTTCATTACTTGCTCAGTTAAGGAATCCAAATTAAATCATCCTCCTATAGATGGTTGTCCACACTTTGTTTGAAGCATCTAAAAATATTAAGCCAACTACTTCTCTTGTAATTGGTTTTACTGTTGAATCATTCATACTGTTAGGAAGTCTTTGATAGAATTCAGCAATACTCTGCTTTCCTATAAGATCATTATTATATGCCATGTAGCATGGATAATAAAGTATAACTTATTGTCATTTACTGTATGACAGCTATTAAGATAGTTTAAAAAGTGTTCTTATAACTCCCTTGACTGTTCTTTTCTTAGACCTAATCATACTTGGCAGTTACTTCAAAAACAGGACTAAATTAAGCAAATAATTTTCCAGAGTAACAATTTCAGTAAAATGTTGGAAGAAAAACTTTTGAAGGAAGAACAGTTTCAAAATAGATTGTGGAAGTTTTTAGTAGAAGGATGAATTTCCATATCTATTCAGGAAGCTCTATTTTAACATCAGGTAGGAATTTGGAATGGATAGATGTCACTTGATTTTCTATATTTGGAAATCAATTATAAGTATGAAGGGTAAGACTAGGAACTGAGTCCAACTATCACTTTACTTCTGCTGCCATAGTCTCTTTCATGAATATCAGTGGTCCTTTCCTCATCAAGACTGTATTAATCCGGGACCATCACCATCCCACTGGGTCTTTATTGTTCTATAGTGCTTTCATGGACTTGGGAAACTGTGCTGATTAGCTATTCAGTACCTATCCTCCAAAACAAGTGAGAAGTCAGCTTTGCAAAATTTCTTCTGAAATCATGGACAGATTCCAATGATGAAAGGTCCAATTTTAACTTTTCTCCCTAGCCCCTTTTGCCAAAGTGAGATAGTTAAGTCACTATCTCTCCATAATCTCAAATTATTCAGGCAGACAGTTTTGCCACTTCACTACTGTCAATTGGATTTTTTTCTTGTCACCCCTCCCTCCCCAAAAAGACAGCATGAAAGAAGTGAGAAAAGAATTAGAATGAGGTGAGGTAACATCTGGCTGCTGCTTTTTCTAGCCTTTTCACTGCATAGCTGGAGGGAATGCTAGCTGCCTCCATAGGAGAACATTGCACATTAATAGAGACATTCGCACAACAGTATGTACCCACTGATTATGTGGAAATGCTTTCTATATCATGTTAATTAGAAGGAAAAAAGTGAGCAACTATCAGTAGTGCGATGGCCCAAAGCTGTGTTCAGCAAGGAATAGTAAAGCCTTTGACAAGCATATGCAAAATAATGTCAGGTGTCTTTACTTTTTTTTCTTATCCTAACATTCCTCTGTGTCTAAAATACAATAAGTGATATGAGTAGAATTAGCTGCAATTTCACCAGCATTCTTTGCCTGAATACTTTTACCTCTGAATTGTAATTTGCCTTGTAAATTTAATTAGTACTGAGATTAGCTCAGAGGACTTTCACATTCCTACCAATAACAAAGTTAGTTGCTTCCTTTCTGTTATGGAAGAAGAGTTCCAATGAAATTAATGTACTTAAAGTGCTAAAATGCACATTCCAAAAGGGCCAAAAAGCAGTACATTTACCATCCAAAGGTCTTTGAGCAAGGAGGTACTTGGAACAAAAGGCTTCCTTTCCACACAGCACTGGAAAGTTTGCCAGAAAACTATAGCTGTGTCTATATGAGCTAGTAAAATTAGGTCTGTGTACAGTTTGATAACAGTAAGTAGTTATAATTCATTCACCCCAGAGTGCTCTACAGCTCCGTGTACTATTTCAAACTATAATGTTATAATAGGAAAAGTCCTATAACATTTCTGTTATAAACAGGCTTCATACCTAATGGCCAAGGTTTACACTGCATTGAAAGATGGCACCTCACCCAATGACCAGACAAGTATAAATGATCGTTTAGGAGAATTCCTCAGTAGAATTTAGTGGGGATTGTTATCGGCAACTAAAAATGTTAAAACAACAACAAAATTTCTGTTCTTTTGGATGAAACAAACAAACACAGTTGGAAATTCCTTTATTTGATGCAGCTGGTTGGATGAAAAGAGTGAACAGGGAAGGAGGAAAGTATCTGTCGTTAAATTTATTTTTATTTTTTTGAAGGAGACTCAAGCTATAAACAAACTGTCTTGTTTCAATTATTGAGAAAAATAAATATTGGAAGTAGAATCAGCTGTTATTATGGCTGTAAACTGAAAACTTATTTGCTATGCATAAGGAATTCCACTTGACAAATATTGTTCCTAAGGTTTTTTGCTACTTAGAGGGCAGATGGTCTCCATGTTTACCTGATTATGCAGTGTGCTATAACTAATTTGAAAGACCAATTTATTTCATTATCTGATACTAATATTTCTGATTGTTTTGACTTGACTATTTTGCTGGTGTGTTCACCACTGAAATCCACCTTGAGGATTTTCACTGAACAAGAAATTGATCTAGGGATAAAATCTAAAGGACAATGCAGCCATACAAAAAGCATTTTATCAATATTATTCCAATTTGTATAATGAAAGTGACAATTTGTATAATGAAAGTGACATTTCACTAGAGAACATAGATGCATATCTAAAGAAACAAAATTTACCAAGGATTAAAGAAGAAGCAAGACAGTATGAATGGACCTATAACAATAAGATAAATTTTGGAAGCTATTAAAAAATTAAACTAGGAAAGTTGCCTGGATTATATGGATTAAAAGTTTCTTATTATAAATATTTTGAGGATGAACATTTACAACCTTTATAAAGCATGATGGTTTCGTTCCTACTGGGAGAAAAGATGTCAGAGTGTTCAAAAAAGGACCAATATAGCATCTGTCTATATATTACTAAAACTCTCATGCTGTGATCCTGAGTGACTTTGGACATTGAGATGGGTGGCATATAAATTTAATAAGTAAATCATGTGATTTCATTTTCAATGTTCTCTGACATTTTCTCACAAGCCAGTAGGAGTGCAATTGTATTGCAATTGTACTACACTCTTTGTTCCCTCACCCATCCCAGTAGCAGCCACCTGCAAAAGAAAAGGAAGGAAGGAGAGAAGGAAAGAGAGAAGATTTCCAATGCTCCATGCCAATTTCCCCCAAGGGAACTCAATGGGGAGTCAACAGGAAGTCAGGAGTTACTCTCACTTATTCCTGCCTGTGATAATTCTGTTTCTTTGTTTAGGAAAATAAGAATGTATCTCTGAAACAATGACCCAGCAGGTAATGTGCTGTTAAGTATGCTATTAAAGGTCTCATATCTGTTGAAATTTTTTAAGCTTTAATTGGACAAAATAATGCATCATAGGGCAGAACTTTGTCAACCAAGGTACTTCAAACAGTCTAAATTACAGAATGATAGGACCCATTACTTCCAAAAGAGTGAAATTTGGGAAAGTAGTGACTGCTCCATTGACTGCTCCAGCCACTGACTGGAACCAAGGCTGAAATCTGAAATGTCTTAAAGGTGGTGAGAGAGAATTGGCTGTCAAAGAGGAGTTGCCAGCAGTCAAAGGGTGAGTCCTCTTCCTCCCTGGAGGAAGATAATTTTGGGGATATGCTGGAATGGGAATCAAAGGTGAAGTTTTCCTTATAGTGCATGGCTCCATTTGTTCCCTCAGCAAAGTGGCAGGAAATTTCACAGTCAGCCAAGAAGGAGGAAGAGGAGGCATAGACTAAAAATGATTTTGCAAGGATTTATTCATGAGGATCAATGTGGGTTTTTACCTAAAACAATTCAAGGTGAATGTTAAAAATGTATCGGACATTTTGGAATATTTGGAGCAATATATTAAAACAATTTGCAGTGATTTTCTTAGATGCAAGAAGGCCTTTGACAGTTTGAACTGGTCTTTCTTGTTCAAGATTTTGGAAGATACATTTTGGAAAAAATACTTCATCAAAAGGTAAAGTTGATTTATAATTCAAAGAAAGCACAAATACATAGAGATTTATGAGATAAAGAAAGGAACAAGACAAGAATAAGAAATCCAGCAATTGATGCAACAGTAGTCAGTTTAGTTAATGAACTAGTCCGAATATTGGAAGCTCATTTCCTTCAAATCTTACATGTTCCAGTGGGCATCCTTTTTTATTTCTGCCCTGACTAGTGAAGTATGTTCCCCTTACATTTCTATCCACTAATAGTATTATAAAACTTCCCCTCCTTTTATTTCTTTAAATTATGAATAGGAACATTGCTATGAAGCTAAACTATCACGTTTCCCTTCCTATAAAGTTTCAATTAACCTACAGAGAAAGAAGAGGAGTACAAGAACTACATATTTTGTGAATTATTGTCGCATTGATTTTAACTAGAAAGAAAGAAAGAAAGAAAGAAAGAAAGAAAGAAAGAAAGAAAGAAAGAAAGAAAGAAAGAAAGAGACAGTCTGTGTGACTTACAAAGGAGATAACATAGAAACAGCTGTGTGATTACATTCATGTGGCAGAACATTTGGGAAAGTGGGGAGGGAACAATCTCTAAAAGGAAAAAGGCAAGCATTGGTACATTGATATACATAGGATCCAGCCAGCAAGGCATGCATTCCCTGAAGGAATGAGAAGGGCAAGAAGTGGGGGAATAATACATCAGATCAGATATTCTGGTGGTCTTAATCTAGATAGAATACCAGTTAGACTCTATTCCCTCCCATTTCAATCCAAACTGGAATTTCTGAAGTTGGCTTTGGAAGTGATCAGGAGACAGCCAAGTTATGTTGCAGTACAGAATTTCACTTATAGTCAGCGGAGACCCCTTCTACTTATACAGATGTATAATGACGATGTATAGATATATGAGAATATATATCTTATTGTACATTCTTGGGTATAGATCTTCTTAGTTTCCATCTTCAAAGTTACTTGTATATTTTGTTGAATATAATCAATCCAAAATATATTTGGATTGGGAACTCACAATTCAATGAGTTTTGTTGGCATTTCCTTTAAGAAAATGGGCTTTCTTCATTGCACTTCCTTTATTAAAATCAATCCCAAGAGTGAGGCTGATATTTTAGATTCCCATATCCCTTCCAGTGTCCATATCAATATTTTTTTATATGTTAAAATATCTTAACAGTTCTATTAAAAAGCTTCTTAATGCTGAAAAAAATAATTTCATGTATTTTCTTATTCATAAGAGTGTATATTTTAATTTTTTTTTAAAAAAATCTGCTCAAGTAGGAAATGTAATGGAAAGCACACTGCCCTTCTTTCACTTCTTCCATTGTAGTTCTCTTTGTTCACAAAGCCAAAGATTTCTAATATTTATATAGCAGAAGGTGTAATGAGCACTTACATCATTAGTCTGTATGCTAATAATTATTTGCCATGCTGAGAGAGTCTCAAAACTACTATAGCTATATTCACTTAATGCAATTCTTTTTTAATGTAGTAAATTTGAAAAGAAATGAAATATATGGAACACAATTAACATAAGACAAAGAAATTCTCCATGTTTTACTCAGAGGTAAAGGTATTTAGAATCTGTATTTAGACAAAAAATATTTTATTTAAATATCAGCAAATATTAGAATGAAGGCAATATATGAAGGCACACAGATTTAGTCTTGGAGGAACCTGATGGCACTATATGTCAATGTATCAGGTCAACTGACAAAGAAATTAAAAACTGAAGGCAATTCTGATACTGTAGTGGAATGAAGAGCCAGTGAGTAAACGAGCTCTGTTTAATTCTTTTTCAAACAAGGAAAAGACTTGATATTGCCACAAGTGGTCCTGAAAATTGCTCTTTGTGGGGAGACTTCAAGATAGCAGTCTCCAGTGGGTTTGGAGATGAAAGGAAAGCTACCTTACACAAACCATGATTAGTGCTTTAAAAGAAGACTGTTGTTGTTTTTTTTTTCAGAAATTGCTTGTTAACTGCTTTTCAGCTATTCAGAAAATACAGGTATAAGAAATTAAAATATTTTTGAATTAATTGCAAAAGAATGATTAGAATTTTGATTCTCGAAAGTCATACATAGACTACACATCCAGGTAAATTTGAAATAAGCTTTTGGAATTAATTATAAGAATTCTTCTTATTGGAAAAAGCTATTGAAATAGATGATAGATAGATAGATAGATAGATAGATAGATAGATAGATAGATAGATAGATAGATACACACATGCATACACACACAGAGAGAGAGTATATATGAAAACAACAGCTTTTTCCCATAGGAAAGATTCTTATTATTAATTCCAAATATTCCCCAGCAAGTCATTACCATGGTATGGTTGTGGGCTCTGAGAAAGATGAGACCTATGCCAGAGGTTCAACCATAATGAACAATCAGAGGTGCCAGACACAGAGTGTCTCCCTCCCATAAAAAAAATATGGAGAGATGTAATTTACAGAAACCCATACTGACTTGGTTGTTGTCTGGGTCAACAAGGACCATTCTAGATGTTGGAGTTCCTAGACATCTGGTGAAAAATGGGCTACAGAACTCTACTGGAGAAGGTAATGGAAACTCACTTCAGTATCCATGACAAGAAAACCAAATGGAGAGTAACAAAGGGCTAAAAGATATGATGCTGGAAGATAAACCTCTCAGGCGGGAAGGTGTCTAATATGCTATTTGGAAAAAAATGGAGGGCAATTACAAATAGCTCCAGAAGGAGTGAAGTGGCTGGGACAAAATTTAAAGGATGCTCAGCTGTAGTGAAAGGAAAGTCTAATGCTGCAAAGAATAATAATGCAAAGGAACCTGGAATATAAGATCTATGAATCAAGGTAAGCTG